>JBAKBP010027644.1:0-29776 GCA_037953745.1 Lithodes maja | reverse complement strand
CTGTGTGGGGTTCGAATCTGCGGCACTCGATCAGACGGCAATGCAACCGGGGGTACATGCTGTGAAATCACCATACCAGCGTCTCAAGAGTACTTACCCACGCCCCGCCCCTATCCAGCCCCCCGCCCAACCTACTCAGCCCCCGTCGCCCGCCCCACCACCTCCCCACGTCGGCCCCACTTCATCTCCCACACGTTGCTCCGGGTGTGGCCTATCTTCACATTCACAAGCCCAACGATCTTCGAAGTGTCCTGCATGGGGCAAGACCTGCACGGCGTGTAATAAACCTAACCACTTTGCCAAGGTTTGTAAATCCACCTCTTCCCAGTGCAGTGGGTGCGGCCTATCCACACACTCTCGAGCCGAACGCCCATCCAAATGCCCTGCTTGGGGCAAGACCTGCCCGTCATGCAACAAACTCAACCATTACTCCACAGTTTGTCACTCCACGCCCTCACCTTCATCCGCGGCTGTTATCATTGGTACTATCAAACAGGCTGTTAACAAACCACCACCCGCACGGCTCCCCTCCTTGCCCATTACCATTTCTACTGCCATGTCGCCCCACTCTCACCCCACCAGTGTCACGGCCCACCCTGACACGGGCGCCCAAGTATCTGTGGCTGGTTTGCAATTACTACGGGCACTGGGCCTCCACCGCCACCACCTACAGCCTACACACCAACGGATCACGGCCGTGGGGGGTCACACTCTCCAGGTCCTGGGTTATATGCCGACTACCATTACCGCCACCGACGTTGCCGGCACCCCCTACACTACTTCTGATGATATTTTTATTATTCAGGCACAGTCACCGTTATTTATTAGCATTTCAGCTTGTAGGGCACTACATATCATCCCTCCCGACTTCCCCACACCTACCCCCTGCATGGCCGCCCACACAGCCCAACCACCACCCACCTTGACCAGGACCCCTCCACCACACCGGCCCACTTCCCTCCCCTTCCCACCTAACGACCTGCACCTGTCTGACCTTCGTGACTGGTTCTTGTCACAGTTTGCATCTTCAGCATTTAACACCACCAGCGGCCCACTCCCCACGATGTCTGGCCCTCCCATGCACATCCACATCAAGCCTGGCGCATCTCCACGTGCCGTGCACACCCCTGCCCCTATACCACATCATTGGAAGGCCCAGGTCAAAGCAGATCTCGACAGGGACGTCGCACTGGGCATTATTGAGCCTGTCCCCATCGGTACCCCTACTACCTGGTGTTCTAGGATGGTGGTGGTCGCCAAGAAAACTGGACAACCCCGCCGTACAGTTGACCTGCAGGCACTCAACCACGCCTGCCTTCGGGAGACACATCACACCCCGAGCCCATTCAACTTGGCCCAATCCATCCCTGCAGGCACTCGTAAGACGGTCCTCGACGCCTGGAATGGATACCATGCTGTTCTACTCGACGAATCCAGCAGGGAGGCTACGACTTTTATCACAGAATTTGGGCGTTACAGGTATATCAGGGCCCCTCAAGGTTACTTGGCAGCTGGCGACGCCTATACCCGACGCTTCGACGCAATCATACAGGCTGTCCCTCGTAAGGTGAAGTGTGTCGACGACTCCCTTTTGTGGGACTCTTCAGTCGAGGAGGCATTTTGGCACACTTTTGATTACCTGGCCCTCTGTGCAACCAACGGTGTCACTTTCAACCCTGACAAGTTTACCTTCGCCGCCCCTTCAGTTGACTTCGCCGGACTCACCATCACAGACACTGGAATTAAGCCATGCACGTCCATGATTAAGGCCATCCGTGACTTTCCCACGCCCACAGACATCACGGGAGCCCGGTCGTGGTTTGGTCTCATTGAACAGGTCGCCTGGGCCTTCAGCATCAAACCGGAAATGGCGCCCTTCCGGGAACTTGTGCAGTCCAAAACCCCCTTCCACTGGGATGAGGCACTCGACCGTACCTTTGCCACATCTAAGGACCACATCACACACCTGGTGGAGGAAGGGGTCTGCTCCTTCGAGATCGGCAGACCCACGTGCCTCGCCACGGACTGGAGCAAAACCGGCCTTGGCTTCCTCCTACTCCAACAACATTGTTCCTGCCCCACCGCATCTGCCCCCACCTGTTGCAAGGTCGGTTGGAAACTTATCTTCGCCGGCTCCCGTTTTACCACACCTGCGGAGTCCCACTACGCACCCGTCGAAGGCGAAGCTTTAGCAGTGGCTGACGCCCTTGACAGATGCAGAATGTTTGTCCTGGGCTGCCCTGACCTCGTCGTCGTCGTGGACCACAGACCTCTACTGCACATCCTTAACGACCGGTCCCTTGACAACATACCAAACCCTCGCCTGTTCAAGATTAAGGAACGTACCCTACGATACCAGTTCATCATTCAACATACGCCTGGCAAATGGCACCGCGGCCCTGACGCTGTCTCCCGCTACCCGACCAGGCCCTCCGCGGACGCCCATGATGTGCATAGTGCGGCCGCCAGCGAGCTCGATATCCACTCAGTTGCCTTGGCCTCCCTCACCATGCTCGCCGCCATACCTGACCCAGTTGTATCATGGTCTGACCTTAAATCTGCCGGCCAACAAGACAGCGAGTATACCTCCCTTCTTCAGACCATCCCCGAGGGCTTCCCGGACTCCAGAGAGGCGACCGCCCCACCACTACGACAGTTCTGGGGTGTTAGAGACCGCCTCACTTCCGTCGACGGGGTAGCCCTCATGGATCAACGACCAGTCATCCCCCATCATCTTCGGTCCAGAGTTCTCGAGGCCCTTCACTCAGCTCATCAGGGTATGACTGGCATGAAGGCCCGTGCACGTGCGAGTGTTTACTGGCCAGGTATTGACAAGGCCCTACGCAACTGCCTGGATACCTGCCACTACTGCCGCGCCCACGCCCCGTCCCAGCCGAAAGAGCCACTCATGTCATCTGACCCACCCCAATGGCCATACGACCAGGTAGCCGCCGATTTTTTTCAGCACCAGGGCAAACACTACCTGGTCTACGTCGATCGCTTCTCCAGCAATGTCCACATCTTCTACCTGCCACCAGGTAAATGTGATGCTCACCACCTCATCTCGGCGTGCCGTACCCTCTTCACCCACTACGGAGCACCCCGGGTACTGGCGAGCGATGGTGGGCCCCAGTTCACAGCCGGGGACTTCCAAGAATTCCTGGCACATTGGGGTGTGTCACAGCGGGTCAGCTCTGCGTTCTACCCTCAGTCTAATGGCCGCGCCGAGCTGGCTGTTAAAGCAGCCCGCCGCATCATCGCGGACTGTACATCCCCCACTGGCTCTCTCGACAACAACGCCGCAGCCCGCGCCCTCCTCCAATACAGGAACACACCCCTCTCGACCATTGACAAGTCACCAGCTCAACTTCTCTTCGGCAGGACCCTACGGGACCACGTCCCCTGCAATCCTGCACTTCTCCACCTCCACCCCCACTGGCTTCTCTCGGCCGAAGCTCGTGAGGCAGCCCTTTTTCACCGTAACGCTGCCCTAGCCACATACTATAATGCTTCAGCCCGGCCTTTATCACCACTCCACATCGGTGACCGGGTCTCCGTCCAGAACCAGGGGGGCAACAACCCGACACGGTGGAACAAGACTGGCACTGTAGTGGAGGTGCATCCACACCGCCAGTATACCATCCGGGTGGATGGGTCGGGGCGAGCCACGCTCCGCAACCGCCGCTTCCTACGACAGCTTCGTCTACCGCCCTCCACTCACCCTACACCGCCCGACTCCACCATCGCCTCGTCGGACGCCAATAGGGGGGGGGGGAGATATAATAATAATGTATACACCACTATTGTCCAACACCATATGGCACCACAGACACTTTAGACTTGCGGGCGCCTCTGGCACCCAGGCCTGTGGAGGCAGCAAGTCCTTCAGTTGACACGAGACTCTTACATAACCAACCAGCGTCTCGGCGCTCCTGTACTCAACCCTAGCCAATAAAGGAATCCTTCTACCATTATAACAAACAACCAACTTCATTCATCTTATTATAATCAGCTGCTGGTACTTTAAAAGCAAATCTTCCGACCCGGTTCGCTGTACATCATTGGATCCAACGTGGATGAACGTACATTGTATTAGCCCCCCCCCCCCCCCCCCTCCCCCCCCCCCCCCCCCGACTTCGTCAACTGCTGCAACTACGTCATCCACACCACCACCAGGGATACAAAAACGCTTCCTAGTCTTAGGTGCCCTGGCGCAAAACTCTGTGAGCTGACCACGTATCATCGAATCTCCCACGAGCCGGACTTCTTCTATTTCCTCTTCGTCATCTGAGTCTGCGAGTATCTGGAAACGGTTTTGACACTCGGTAATCGGTATGTGTTTTCTGGTCTTGGGGCAAACGTTGTTCCTCACGACACGGAAGTTGTCTTGAGGGGGAAGAGAGTCACTATTTGTATCTTGAGTATCGGAAACATCAGCTGAAGTGGCTACTGTAGGCGTTGAATTGTTGGCAGTTGACGTTGGGGCGTTGGTGGCTGCTGGAGTTGCGGTGACAATTGAAGTTTGTGGTACTCCAACGTTGAGTGTTACAAACTCTTGGAGTGATTCCAGCTTCATGGTGAGGACGTTGATCTTGTTGTAGGCTTCATCTAATTTCACTGTAAAATTCTCTCGTTGCTGGCAGAGCCGGCAGACTTGAAGATCGATAGTAGCAAACATGGAGAGAGAGAGAGAGAGAGAGAGAGAGAGAGAGAGAGAGAGAGAGAGCGCGCGTGCGTGCGAGCGAGCGAGCGTGTGTGTGTGTAATAAGTACAGCCAGTATGACCATAGTAATATCTCCTACTACTACGCTCCCTACCAGCTAATAATATCAGTAATGAATTAAGGGGAGATGGGTCGTTTCTCTGGTCCCCCTTCCCCCTCATGTTTAACCCCATTAGTTTTCAGATTTTGAGACGTTTGGCCGATTAGTTTGGCGATTTTAAGACCTTTCACCCCATTTTGTTGTCAATAGTAAGACCTTTCGTGCTATTTAGGTGTCGATATTTTTCCCTGGCGAACGATAGCGAGCCTGTAATTTAAGAGGAATCGGCCTTCGGCCGAAAAAAAAATTCTATCGAAAAATGTACAAATTTATCTTGAAGGAGGGTCTAAGGGGGTGTTTTTATTAAGCTTGATGGAGGAAACGAAAAATTATAATAAAAAGATACATAAATGAGCCAATAAATACGCCCATCCCTCCTTAAGCCGCTCAGCTCTCCCATCCCCCCCCCCCCCCCACACACACACACTAGCCCCATATTACTTGATCTGCGTCTTCCCTTTATAGACTACCCTAGCAACATATTTAGTCAGGGAATTTTGTTAACCCTTTCACGCTTATGACGCAATTTTGAGCCTATTAGGGATACTTTACAGCCTTTGTTACCATCAGGGAATTTTGTTAACCCTTTCACGCTTATGACGCAATTTTGAGCCTATTAGGGATACTTTACAGCCTTTGTTACCATCAGGGGTATTTAGAAACCTTTAGTTTAGTTACTTCAACCTCTGCAGTTGTCTTTGAGTTAGCTGTGGGCAGAAAACTAAATTTGGAGAGGTAGTTATAAGAGTGAGAGAACTCTATTTCTTATTGCTAATCTGGCAACCTCTGCGTCATAAAAGCGTGAAAGAGTTAATATATATATATATATATATAATTATATATTACTATTCTATTCATGTATTTTTCCTATATATTAGATCTTAGCAACTTATTTAGCCAAGGAAATTAAATACCTACCAATACAGGAGGGGTATGACAAATTAATAATTAAATTATATAATCTCAGGTTTTAATTAAGCTTCATTTCTCTCTAGCTTCCGCTCCAAAATGCATTAGCGCTGTAATAACCAACAGAGACCATTACCCATCCCCTTGCTCAAGGGAGACGGTACCAACCACGGCTAGTGAAAAAACTTCACGCTTGACAGGGCGCAAACTCCCGACTCCTGGGTAGGAAGTCAAGTCGCTCTCTACTAGACCAGCAGGCTGGTTAGGTACGGTATTAGCCTAACCCATTTAGTAACGGCGCCGTCCTTTTAACTTTAATCTGGCTAATACTAGATGGTTTATTTTTAGTTTAAAACAAAAAACTCCAGCTATTAACAAGCTTCGAACTATCTATGGGCTGGTCTATCAGAGTGAGAGCTGAGCGATCTCTGCCATACCCATAGCTTACTCTGACTGTTCCTTTTACTTATATATCTTCTAGATCTCAAATGACGGCGTCTTTTCCGTGGATTGACCTCCCTACTGCCAAGATTGGGAGCCAAAGCGTCACATTTTTCCCTTGCCCCTCAACTTTCCCTTCATAATTGCTGAGTGGCACAGGGCCTTGGGTGGGGCTTTGGATTCCCGGGCGTTTCCGCACCCTCCTCAGCTCCCTGCCTTGGAGTGGCTTCGGTCACCCGGGCTTTGTTAGTGGTCAGCAGGGAGGGTTTTGTGGGGGCGCTCGTTTATGGCCTTGGCCTTGCTCGAGACCTTGGGGCTGTTCGGCCAGACAGCCTGGGGAACAACAACAACAACCCTTTATACTACCACATATCCTTTTAAAACTGCATCTAATCATCTAAATAGGCTATAGCTGGAATAAGTCAAAATACGTCTTAGACTAGATGCGGTATTGAATTATATAATTATTGGTAGTGAGGAAGGGTAGGGAGTATCAGGATGGATTTACTGCTCTTGAGTTAAGCTTAGACTAATTAACTGGGGTCATGACTGTCTAATGTGTGTGTGTGTGTGTGTGTGTGTATATATAATTATACGTGTGTGTGGGGGGGGGGGTATATATGTGTGTGTGTGTGTGTGTGTGTGTGTGTGTGTGTGTGTACTCACCTAATTGTACTCACCTAATTGTAGTATACAGGATTTGAGCCTAAGCTCGTGTTGTCCTGTCTCTCTCTCTACATTTATCCAATTTTGCTTTAAAAGTTTGGATATTTCTTGCTCCCACCACCTCCCCATCCAACTTATTCCAACACTCAATGCTTCTATACGGGAAGCTGAACTTTCTTACATCAGACTTACATATAACTTTCCTCAACTTACAATCATGACCCCTGGTTCTTCCCTCGTCCCTCACCACAAAATCTCCCTTGTCGATCTTCTCAAAACCTTTCACACACTTAAACATCATGATCATGTCACCTCTCTCTCTCCTCTCCCTCAGCGTTGGCAGCTTTAGCCTCTCCAATCTTTCCTCATAAGGCAGGTCTCTAAGGCTAGCTATCATCTTAGTGGCAACTCTCTGAACTCTTTCCAGTTTTTTATTATGTTTTATAAGGTGTGGAGACCACACCACTGCTGCATACTCCAGTCTTGGTCGTATTATTGTCCCTATTATTTTTGCTAACATCTCTTCATCTAAATAATTCAGAGCTATTCTCATGTTAGTCAACACTGCATATGTTTCACCAGTTATTTTATTTATATGCTGTTCAGGTGTGTGTGTGTGTGTGTGTGTGTGTGTGTGTGTGTGTATTGTGTGTTCGCTTTTATGTGTATGTATGTGTGTGTGTGTGTGTGTGTGTGTGCTCGCCTGTTTGTGTATGCGTTTGTGTGTGTGTATATGAGTATGTGTGTGTATGAGTATGTGTGAGTATGAGTATGTGTGTGTGTGTGTGTGTGTGTGTGTGTGTGTGTGTGTGCATTTGTCTGTCTACATTTAAGTTCAGTATTTGGCCAAACATACGGCAACAATCAAAAATGGATCTTATGCCCAATTTGTGTAGGGTTGATTGTGCTCTTATCCAGCAGCGTGAAATTGTGAACGTCTCTATCGTTCATATTTTGTATGTCATTAACTTAATATCGCAACAAATACGATAAAAAAAGGTCCCACTTCACAGCTCCTAATATCCAACAATAACAACAACAAAATAATAAGTTGCTGACAAAATAATCAACAAAAAATGACACAATTTAAATAAGAGATAACATTAAATAGCCTATATAGTCTCGACAAACCTTCGGATGAGTATGATTAGCGTCTGAAACAATGTACTGTATATACATTCATAGTTGAGCAAGTAGATGAACAAAATAAAGTGAATGTTATGTACTTACAGAAACTTCGGTATCATCTATGGGTGTTATAATAGAATGGCCAAGATCCTTACCTGTGGAAAGAGAGAGAAATTGTTAAGGGGGTTGTGGTTATTTTGTGGTCTATTTATTCACAAATTATTATTATTATTATTATTATTAGTAGTAGTACCGTATATTATTTGTTTATAGTACGGTAACCTCGCCAGACCTCCATTAAGCTTTAAAAACACCCTGTACACCCCCATTCAAGATTCATTTGTACAGTTTTCGGTAAAAAAGTCCCAGCCGAAGGTAGATTCCTCCTAGAATTACAGGCTCACTATCGCCCGCCAGGAAAAAGTATACACCTAAAAGGCACAACAAGTCTTTATATTGACAAAGAAATGGGACGAAAGGTCTTAAAATCGCCAAACTAATGGAAAGAACGTCATAAAATCTCAAAGCTAATGGGGCTCAACATGAGGGAGAAGGGGGACCAGAAAAAACGACCCATCTCCCCTTAAACATATAGACAATAATGGCAGCCAAAGAATAATCTACATTTGTATTAATTTCACCACAGCACCAAACACCTCCATTGAAATTAACGAAAGCATATATGTGATCCACCGGGATTCGAACCTGGGTTATCACACACTGATTTTTAAACACTCTAACCATTACACATTACATAGAATAGATACGCAGTCAAGTCAGTAGCCAACCCTTACTCCCACAAGGGGTAGGGAGGATCAGCAAGAGACTGGAGAAAGGAAAAAGCGGTGGCAGGAGAACACATAACAAAATAGATACACAAACAGACAGTCAGGTTAAGGGGAGGTTTTTAGTTGTTTCCTACTCTTCCAGCAATCTTAAAATTTCACCCCCTTGACCCCCTTTCAAGATAAATTTGTACATTTTTCGGTAGAAAAATGTCTCGGCCAAAGGCCGGTAACTCTTAAATTACAGGCTCGCTATCGCTCGCCAGGATAAAATCGACACATATGGCACGAAAGGTCTTAAAATTGACATAATGGGGGCGGAAATTCTTAAAATCACCAAACTAATGGGGTAAACGTCTTAAAATCTCAAAAGCAATGGGACTAGACAATGAGGGAGAAAGGGGTCAAGAAAAAAAATCCCTCAAGTGGAAATCTCCCCTTAAATAAGGCAGGTTAGGTTAGGTTAAATCTGGATTGTTCTGTTTCGGTTTTATGATTTGAGGGGAGATTGTCGATTTTTCTGGGCACCCTCCTCCCTCATGCTTAGCCCCTTTCATTTTCAGATTTTAAGACGGTCAGCCCATTAGTTTGGCGATCTTAAGACCTTTTGCCCCTTTTCTTTATCAACATTAAGGCTTTTCGTGCCAAAGTAATGGATCGAACATCATATAATCGCAAAGCTAAAAGGGCTAAGCATGAGGGAGAAGGGGGCACAGAACAAAAGCAAATTAAATGAAAATCTCTCCTTAAAACCATACTTAAGTGCCAATAGTCAAACAAATAGTGCTTTTTCTATCAATTTACTCAGGCCCAATCCCCACTTTTCCTATTTTTTATTTTTTGTTATTTTTTTGTTTAGATAATCTTTCTGAAAGTGAATAATAGTTAACCTTTTATCACAAGTACTAATTTTTTTTTTTTTTTTTTTTTTTTTTTTTTTAGGTGATCTTTCTGAAAGTGAATAATAGTTAACCTTTTATCACAAGCACTAATTTTTTTTTTTTTTTAGGTGATCTTTCTGAAATTGAATAATAGTTAACATTTTATCACAAGCACTTATTTTTATTTTTTTTAGGTGATCTTTCTGAAAGTGAATAATAGTTAACCTTTTATCACAAGCACTTTTTTTTTTTTTTTTTTTTTTTTTTTTTAAGTGATCTTTCTGAAAGTGAATAATAGTTAACCTTTTATCGCAAGCACTATTTTTTTTTTTTTTTTTTTTTTTTTTTTTTCGATATTGGGTGAAGGAAGCATTTACGATTTTAATTAAGTGTGGTTCTATAATACGGGTACGAGGGTTAAGGGAGCCCACCTTGCTTTTTTGTTTTTATCTTTCTCTCCCTCTCTCTTTGGCTTGTATCCATTCGGCCCCATTCAGCCTACTGTTTTAAGACGTTTACCCCCATCCAGGTGTCAATATTTTCCTGGCGAGCGGTAGCGAGCCAGCGTATATATATTTTTGTTTTGACAGCAAGCTAAATTTGTACATTTGTCGATAGAAAAATGTCTCCGGCGAAGCCGGATTTCTCCATGTATTGTTGGCTCGCTATCGCTCGTCAGGAAGAAATCGACACCTGGACGGGGATAAACGTCTTAAAACAGTTGGCTGAATGGGGCGGAATGGATACCAGCCAAGGAAAGAGAGAAAAGGAGATAAAGATAATAAGCTGGTTAAGACGGCCTAAAAGACAGATTCAATGAGCTCAAATCTAGGTAGTGCTAATGGGAGGCTACTTAACACCCTTCCTTCCTTCTTCTTCGACATCAATCCTCCTCCTCCTCCTCCTCCTCCGAGGAAACGGCAGAAGTTCGGCTTGTGGCCGACTCCATGGTCCGTGGCCAACTAACCGAGTTCTGCACCAGGGCACCCAGGACCAGAAAGCGATTCTGTATCCCAGGTAGCGGCGTGGACGACATTGTTGCAGCTGTGGAAGAGGTTTCCAGGCTCGCCCCCGCAAGCACTACGTACGTCATCCACGTTGGATCTAACGATGTCCAACGGACGCGGTCAGAGGAACTACTTTGCAAGTACCGGCGGCTGATCAGGTCCTTCAAGGAAAAATCTAATAGAATCTTAATTTCAGGAACTGTTCCCCGGATTGATGTAGAAAACCGATTCTACAACATAGCTACCAGTACAAATCGCCGACTAGCCAAACTCTGCAGGGAGGAGGACATCGGCTTTGTCGACACGTGGGATCATTTTTACTATGATAAATCTTTGTTTTCAGGAGATGGTGTACATCTCAATGAAGTAGGAGCTGCACGTTTTGGTCGTCTGCTGAACGATGCAGTCAAGGATTTCCGTTCAAAAAATGGGGTCAACCAGACCCCAGACAGGGTAGTGGAAGTCAAATACGAACTGAAAATTCAGACAATGCACAATCGGTAACATCCAACTCTAATACTTTTAAGGTGTTTTATGTAAATGCTCGTAGCATACGCAATAAATTTTCAGATCGAGAGGAAATCCGTGTTTACACAACATTATGATATAATCGGCATTACAGAATCTTGGTTAAATACGGAAGACAGAGACTTTTTAGCCGAATATACGCTTCCTGGTTATACAATGTTTGAGAAAAGTCGGATCAATAGAAATGGAAGAGGAGTTCTGTTTTTTATAAAGGAAAGTCTTAATCCCGTCTTAATGTCAAAACCTCAAATTGCGAATATAGACATATCTTACGTACTATTAAATAATAAACGAGGAACTAAAATAACACTAGCTTTATTATACAAACCCCCATCTCAATCAGTGCAAACTGACAGTGAAATTTATGAACAAATTGCAGAAATAACTAACATGCAAGATACCGTAATTCTTGGCGATTTCAACTTACCCATGACTAAATGGGGCGATATTCTTACTTCACACTCTGGACACGACCTCTATGCTAACTTGCAAGAGAGTTCACTTTTTCAATTTGTACAATCTCCGACCCGTGGTAATAATGTGCTTGACCTTGTACTCGCAACAAAAGAAGAATTAATAGAGAATTTGAATGTTGGTGATAAATTCAGTAACAGCGACCATCGTACGATAACTTTCACTTTAAAGTTTACTAGTAACAAATCATATAGCAGCATTGAGAAAGTCCCTAATTTCAAGAAAGCAAATTTTCATAAACTTAAATCAAAGCTTAAAGAAACTGACTGGAGCTTTCTGACTAACAATAACGACATAAATACATCTTGGGAGTGTTTCACAACCACTTACCTTAAGGCAGTGCAAGACTGCATACCATCGAAAATACGGCGTCCAGGCCATAATGATAAGCCCAAATGGTGGAATAAAGATATTTCAGACCGTCTGCTTGCTAAAAAATTTGCTAATGATAGATTAAAATCCTCACAAAATGACGAAGAACGGGTGAAATTTGTAGAGCTATGACGCAAAGCCAAAAAGTTAATTAAGCAAAGTAAAAAGACCCTGGAGTTACATGTTGCGAATCAAAGTAAAACAAACCCGAAAGAATTCTATAGTTATATCAGAAAGAAAAAAGTAGTTACTTCAACTGTTGGACCGTTAGTCGATGAAAATGGAGAATACACCAAAGACGAAGTACAAATGAGTAATGCCCTCAATACCTTCTTTGCATCAGTTTTTACAACCGAAGACCTCAGTGATATCCCTACACCATCGCCGATTCAGATTGATAATGCAGATGTTCTAAGCAATATCACAGTTACAGAGAGAGAAGTATTGAATTGTTTAGATAAACTCAAGGTAAATAAAACGCCTGGACCTGATACAATCTAAGGATGAGCTCTCCAAACCACTGACATTGCTAGTCAATGAATCCTTGCAGTCTGGGACTATGCCTGATCAGTGGAAGCTAGCCAACGTAACACCGATATTCAAAAAAGGCAGCAAATCCCTACCCAGTAACTATCGTCCAATTAGCTTAACCTCAATTGTATGTAAAATGTTAGAAACGGTCATAAGAGACAGACTCGTAAATCACTTAGAGGAAAATAACTTACTTAAAGATACTCAACACGGCTTTCGTAAAAAACGTTCCTGTTTAACAAACCTCTTAGACTTCTTCCACGATATCCTTAATCTCTACGATGAGAGTAAAGCTGTAGATATTATATACCTTGATTTTCAAAAGGCCTTTGACAAAGTTCCCCACAAACGTTTACTGCTAAAACTAAAAGCGCATGGAATACAAGACGGTGTGTTGAAATGGATAGAAAATTGGCTCAGTGACAGAAAGCAATGAGTAGTCATAAACGGTAAGGCATCTAAATGGACCAATGTAAGTAGCGGGGTACCCCAGGGATCGGTACTAGGACCAATTCTCTTTCTAATTTACATCAACGACATAGATGAGGGTCTCACCTGTACAATTTCAAAATTTTCTGACGATACAAAAATTGCAAATAGCTTACTCTCAAAAGAACAAGTTGACGATATGCAACACAATCTAGATAAATTGTCATGTTGGGCCCAAATTTGGCATATGAGTTTCAATGCGGATAAATGTAAAGTACTACATATCGGATACCTAAATTAGAAAGCAAACTATTCGATGAATGGCACTCAGCTTAAGAATGTAAACAGAGAAACCGATCTGGGCGTAACAATATCGAGTAACCTAAAACCGAGTCAACAATGTTCAGAAGTTGTTAAGAAGGCAAATAAAATAATTGGCTTTATAGGCAGGTCATTTGAGTATAAATCCAAAGAAATTATCCTAACCCTTTACAATTCCTTAGTCCGCCCTCTTCTGGAATATTGCGTTCAATCCTGGTGCCCTTATTACCAAAAAGATATAAACAAGCTAGAACGAGTTCAACGTAGAGTTACCAAAATGATACCTAGCCTAAAGAACAAACCATAAGAGGAGCGTCTTAGAGAATTAAATCTATTTCCTTTAACCCAGCGCAGATTAAGAGGTGATTTAATTCAAGTGTTCAAAATCATCAAAGGCATCGACAATATGAACTGTAGTAAGTACTTCACTATCGACCAATCTAATTACACGCGAGGAAACGGTTGCAAAATTATTGGTAAATCTTTTAACTCGCACGAATCTAAGAATTTCTTCTTCAATCGAGTTGTCAACTTGTGGAATGGGCTTCCCCGAGACGTTATAGACTGCAGCACCGTTGATTCATTTAAACTCCGCTTAGACAAATATCTCGCATCAAACCCGCGACTGACTGCGTTTGTAAATGAATAACTTTATTTTATCCCCCCCTCAGTTACTAACCCATCTGTCCCCTACTAACTTCCTAATCCTGCCACGGACATTAGTTCTAGGGCATTAGTTCCCTTTCCAATGTTCCCTTACCCACTCTAAACCACTGTTTGGACACTTGATCCTCAGTGTTTTGGAGGACAAGCAGCCTAGAAGGGTCACTAGATATGTTGTTGCTTGATTTACTTTGTACTCCTTTGTACTCCTCCTCCGACAACAATTCTTCTTCATCGATATCAATTCTTCTTTTTCTTCGTCGACATCAATATTATTATTCTTCTTCTTCATCGACACAAATTCTTCTTCATCGACGACAATTCTTCTTCTTCATCGACATCAATTCTTCTTCTTCTTCATCGACATCAATTCGTCTTCCTCTTACTCTTCTCTCTTCCTCCTCCTCCTCTTTCTTCATAATGCAGTGAGGACTTAAGCACTCTTTACATCAGGCCTCAGAGATCGCTTCAGTGGGTTAGACTAAATGTAGCACTAATGGAAGTATTATTAGCACCCCTTTCTTCTTTCTTATCCCTCCTCTTCTCCTCCACCTTTCTTATCCCTCCTCTTCCTCCTCCTCTGCCTCTCCTCCTCCTCCTCCACCTTTCTTCTCCCTCCTCTTCCACCTTTCTTCTCCCTCCTCCTCCTCTCCTCTCCTGCATCTTCTCCTCCCCCTCTTCTGCATAGCTTTCTTTTCCTCCCCTGCCTCTACTACTGTAGTTCTGATTGAGATGGGCGTCTGTATAATAAAGCTAGTGTTATTTTAGTTCCTCGTTTATTATTATTATTATATTTATATTATAGTACGTAAGACATGTCTATATTCGCAATTTGAGGTTTTGACATTAAGACGGGATTAAAACTTTCCTTTATAAAAAACAGAACTCCTCCTCCATTTCTATTGATCCGACTTTTCTCAAACATTGTATAACCAGGAAGCGTATATTCGGCTAAAGAGTAAAAAGTAAAAAATAAAAAAAGTAAAAAAAAATAAAAGAGAGAGAGAGAGAGAGAGAGAGAGAGAAATGTGTTGAAATGGATAGAAAATTGGCTCAGCGACAGAAAGCAAAGAGTAGTCATAAACGGTAAGGCATCTAAATGGACCAATGTAAGTAGCGGGGTACCCCAGGGATCGGTACTAGGACCAATTCTCTTTCTAATTTACATCAACGACATAGATGAGGGTCTCACCTGTACAATCTCAAAATTTGCTGACGATACAAAAATTGCAAATAGCGTACTCTCAAAAGATCAAGTTGACGATATGCAACACAATCTAGATAAATTGTCACATTGGGCCCAAATTTGGCAAATGAGTTTCAATGCGGATAAATGTAAAGTACTACATATCGGATACCTAAATGAGAAAGCAAACTATTCGATGAATGGCACTCAGCTTAAGAATGTAAACAGAGAAACCGATCTGGGAGTAACAATATCGAGTAACCTAAAACCGAGTCAACAATGTTCAGAAGTTGTTAAGAAAGCAAACAAAATAATTGGCTTTATAGGCAGATCATTTGAGCATAAATCCAAAGACGTAATCCTAACCCTTTACAATTCCTTAGTCCGCCCTCTTCTGGAATACTGCGTTCAATGCTGGTGCCCTTATTACCAAAAAGACATAAACAAGCTAGAACGAGTTCAACGTAGAGTTACCAAAATGATACCTAGCCTAAAGAACAAACCATACGAAGAGCGTCTTAGAGAATTAAATCTATTTCCTTTAACCCAGCGCAGATTAAGAGGTGACTTAATTCAAGTGTTCAAAAGTTACTAACCCATCTGTCCCCTACTAACTTCCTAATCCTGCCACGGACATTAGTTCTAGGGCATTAGTTCCCTTTCCAATGTTCCCTTACCCACTCTAAACCACTGTTTGGACACTTGATCCTCAGTGTTTTGGAGGACAAGCAGCCTCGAAGGGTCACTAGACCTGTTGTTGCTTGATTTCCTTTGTACTCCTTTGTACTCCTTTGTAGAGAGAGAGAGAGAGGGGGGGGGGAGGATATTGTAGGAATGAGGTGTGGAGGAGAGAGGTGAGGTGTGAAAGGGGCCCCCTCGTAATACTCAAGAGTGGTAAGGGGAGAGAGTATAAAGGAGTACAACAGGAAATCGAGCAACAACAGGTCTAGTGACCCCTCTTGCAGCTCCGTGTTTAATTTTCCTAGCGAGTAGAAGAAATATATTTATCACGTGTATTTGCGTCTCTCTCTCTCTCTCTCTCTCTCTCTCTCTTTTCCTTTTGTTGTTGCTGTCTTTCAGTGTTTTTTCTTTGTGTAGCTGTGTTTACCTGTTTATGATCCTTGCACATTTCATTCCTACTATACACTCTCTCTCTCTCTCTCTCTCTCTCTCTCTCTCTCTCTCTCATATTCCTCGCCTCCTCACTTTTGCCTTTGTCGCGCTTTGCTTGGTCTGTGTGTCCTTTGCTTTGTTGCTTTGATTTTTCTTCTTTTGACAAAGTTTAAAAAAAAAAAAAAAAAAAAAAAATTGTCCAAATTATTATTATTATTATTATTATTATTATTATTATTATTATTGCTTTTTTATTTACTTTTTACACGCTATTTTATAATGAAGTAGCAATTTTTTTCCAGCAAAGTCAACCATACTAACCTTCCTTCCAAACATAAAATCACATCATGGATACAAACTTATGCGACCGACTGTACTTTCCACCCGTGTTAATCATAGCCTTTGAATGTTGTCCTTCCTATTGTGCGTTTGGCCAGAGATAAACTTTTCTCTTTCATTCTGTCAATTGTTTTAATGCCTTAATTAATTTCATTAGTTTAATTCTTCGAGGCTCTAATTCACTTAATTGTGTAAAGAGGAGAGAACAAAGAAGTAGGAGGAAGGAAGGAAGGAAGGAAGGAAGGACAATAAACAAAGTAAGGGGAGAAGGAAGAGAAAGGAGGAATAGGAATAATAGGATAATAATAGAAAGAAGGAGGAGGATGAAGGAAGGACAATAAACAGAGGAAGAGAAAGGAGGAATAGGAATAATAGGATAACAATACAAAGAAGGAGGAGGATGAAGGAAGGACAATAAACAAAGGAAGGGGAGAAGGAAGAGAAAGGAGGAATAGGAATAATAGGATAATAATACAAAGAAGGAGGAGGATGAAGGAAGGACAATAAACAAAGGAAGGGGAGAAGGAAGAGAAAGGAGGAATAGGAATAATAGGAATACAATAGATAGGAATACACAGAACGAGGAGGAGGAAGGAAGGACAATAAACAGAGGAAGGGGAGAAGGAAGAGAACTAAAAATACGAATACGATACAAAGGCTCACAAAGAAGGAGGAGGAGGAAGGAAGGACAATAACTAAAGGAAGAGGAGAAGGAAGAAGGAAAAATACGAATAGAATACAAATGAACACAAAGAAGAAGGAGGAGGAAGGAAGGACAATAAACAAAGGACGAAGGGGAGACGGAACAGAAAGGAGGAATAGGCATAATAGGATAACAATACAAAGGAACACAAAGAAGAAGGAGGAGGAGGAAGGGAGGACAATACACAAAGGAAGGGGAGAAGGAGGAGAAAGATAGAATAGGAAAATTACGAATGCAATAGAAAGGAATACAAAGGAGGAGGAAGGAAGGACAATAAATAAAGGAAGAAGGAAAAATACGAATAAGATACAAATGAACACAAAGAAGAAGGAGGAGGAGGAAGGACAATAAACAGAAGGAGAGAAGGAAGAGAAAGAGGGAATAGGACAAACACGAATACAAATTAACACAAAGAAGGAGGAGGAGGAAGGAAGGACAATACACAGAAGGAGAGAAGGAAGAGAAAAAGGGAATAGGACAAACAGGAATACAAAGAAACACAAAGAAGAAGGAGGAGGAAGGAAGGACAATAAACAGAAGAAGGAGAGAAGAAAGAGAAAGAGGGAATAGGACAAACAGGAATACAAATAAGAAGGAGGAGGAAGGAAGGACAATAAACAGAAGGAGAGAAGGAAGAGAAAAAGGAAATAGGACAAACAGGAATACAAAGAAACACAAAGAAGGAGGACTCGAGGAGGAGGAAGGCAGGACAATAAACAGAAGGGGAGAGGGAAGAGAAAGGAGTAGGAAAAATAGGAATACAATAGATAGGAATACAAAGGAGGAGGAGGAAGGAAAGACAATAAACAAAGGAAGGGGAGAAGGAAGAGAAAGGTGGAGTAGAACAAATAGAAATATAAGAATACAAAGGACTTCCAAACTGCAACCGACTTAGTGGTCCTTACGGGGCAGGTTGGATGTTTACTGTCACTTATACAAATTCGAGGACTCCCTGTGTTTTCTATCTATGCAATTATAACTCTCTTGATTAATTTTTGGATGGTACTTGCTACTATATATCCCTCCCAACCTGCACCAAACAGTCTAATTATAGATAGAATATAATTAAAATGACATCGCCGGTACAGAAGGGGTTAAGCAACCCTCTCCCGTGAACTGAAACAAGCTACAAGTAGATAATCCATAGAGTTGAATTGCATAGGTAAGCGATTCATTCGCGGCCACCCCTTCTCGGGGATTAAGCCGAGAGAGAGAGAGAGAGAGAGAGAGAGAGAGAGAGAGAGAGAGAGAGAGAGAGAGAGAGAGAGAGAGAGAGAGAAGTGGAAGAAGAACTGTGATTGGGGCGAATTGGAAACTAAAAAAGTAGAGGGGTGAAAGGGGGGGGGGGGGAGTGAGGGAGAGATAAAGGGGTGGGAAGGGAGTGAGAAAAGTTTCCACTAATACTAGTGGTGAACCTTTTCAATTCTAACTTCCAGCCATGGTTGTGTGTTGTATTCATAGTAACTCCTTTCCACCCCTCTCACTCTTGATTTATGTCTCTCCAACAGCTCCATGCTTCACTCCTGTACGTAATTTTGGGGATTACCAGACTATAACATCCAATGACTTCTTTACTTATATGTTCACCACCCTATTCCTTGTCACTGCTGTCAGCGTTCCTACAACCCTCTTTCCCCTTTGTACCCTCTCCCGCACTTCATCCTCCCTACTCCCATCTTTACACATCACACTGGCTAAATACTTAAATGAGCTGACATTCTCCATACACTGACCATCCAACCTCACCTCACCATTTATTACCACTGATTGCATTCGACCAGTTAGCCAGAATCAAACAATGTCCTTAACGCAAATTAAAACAATGTTTTTCAAATGTTGTTGATATTCGTACCTTTTATATATAGAGGCAGAAGTAGAAAGAGGTGGAGGAGGAGGAGAATTAAGAGGAATAGGAAGAAGAGCATTGCAAAGAAGGAAAGTGAAACACGACTCCTGAGTGTCACTGTACTCAAGCGGTAGACGACAAAATGACTACGGTATAGGAAAGTCAATCAAATTCACCTTGGAACGCAACCCTGCAACAGCCGGTTTTACATCACAGGTCCTTATTGTTATACCGTAGTGAGAGAGAGAGCTGTAAACCACAAGGAAGGAGCTTACTCAGCACCCATAAACGATTCTGATTGGCTGCTCCAGTTCCCAACCCCTGTGTTTAAGGGGGGATGGGCCGGTTTTCTGAACCACTTTCTCCTCATGTTTAGCCCCAATTAGTTTTCAGATGTTAAGATGTTTGCCCCATTAGTTAGTCGATTTTAAGACCTTTCGCCCCATTTCTTCGTCAATATTTAGACCTTTCGTGCAATTTAGGTGTCGATTTTTTCCCTGCGAACGATGGTGAGCCTGTAATGTTGGAAGAATCGGCCTTCGGCCGGGCCATTTTTCTACCGAAAAATGTACAAATTAATCTAGAAGGGGGATCTAATGGATGTTTTTTTTAAATTTGATGGAGGTCTAGGGAAGAAACTAGAAAAATAATGAATACATACAAAAATCGCCCAAAAAGTTAACCATCCCCCCCCCCCCCCCCCTTAAGTTGGCAACACTTGGGAATATTGGTTCAGGGTGACAAACGAGTCCAATATTTGTAGTCATTAGTATTGTATATGTCAAGACAATAATATGGTTCCTAGTTCAAATTATGTCTTTGGAAATGATACATTTTGCCAAAACAATGCTATTTCATGTTAATTAACTTGTCTTCCTTCTCATATGAGTGGGTATTTACAGGAGCAATATTGTTTGAAGATTTGAATGAATATGAGAGGGGAATACAACACGAATATTTACCGTACATGAAATAGTAGTATTGTTTTGGCCATTGTATAACTTTCAAAGATATAATAACACTTCCAAAAACATAATTTGAAATATAAACCATAATTTGATCTTTACATATACAATAGTAAAGAGTAACAATAATGGACTATAGTCTATTCGCTGTTTAAGTAGGCGATAAATCATGGCCTCTATCCTCTGTAACTCATAAACGGCTGGAGCAAATTGCCTGTAAATTTCCACATCTATTCATTGATTGACTCTTCCCAAATGGTAGAAATATTAGCTTGATTACTCTAGCCCTTTTTGGAGTTACAGAGGTGATGATTTTTCGCCTACTTACATCGAATAGACTTTAGCTTTTCGTTCGACACCTTGGATTAACCCCTTCTGTACTGGCGACGTCTTTTGTACTTTATTCAGGCTACTGTTGGTCGATTTTATTCAGTTTTAAAAGGGCCGCCAGCAAATCAACAGGCTTCGAATGATCTCACTTAACCCTTTTAACTACCACAGATCCTTCTTAAACTGCACAAACTCGTCAAAATGTAGCTATAGCATAAAGTTAAGGGGAGGCTGGCTGTTTGTTTGATCTATTAAATCATTTATTCATATATCTTTTTAGTTTCCTCCCTAGACCTCCATCAAGCTTAGAAAAACACCAACCGTAAAACAGTTTCTGGGCTACTCAACCAGTAGACCATTTCAACCAGAAGACTTTCAACCAGTAGACCCTTTCAACCAGTAGACCAACTCAACCAGTAGACCAACTCAACCAGTAGACCAACTCAACCAGTAGACCCTTTCAACCAGTAGACCAACTCAACCAGTAGACCAACTCAACCAGTAGACCAACTCAACCAGTAGACCAACTCAACCAGTAGACCAACTCAACCAGTAGACCAACTCAACCAGTAGACCAACTCAATCAGTAGACCATTTCAACCAGTAGACCACTTCAACCAGTAGATCATTTCAACAAGTAGACAGTCTCAACCAGTAGACCAACTCCACCAGTGCACCATTTCAACCAGTAGACCATTTCAACCAGTGCACCATTTCAACCAGTAGACTATTCCAACCAGTAGAACAATTCAACCAGTAGACCATTCCAATCAGTAGACCAAGTCAATCAGTAGACCATTCCAGCCAGTACCGTATACCATTTCAACCAGTACACCATTTCAACCCGTGCCCATTCAATCTAAGCCAACTCAATGAGACGATTCTAAAGAGAACAATTCTTTTTCGCATAACATTTAACAATGTTATTATTAGGGACGTTTAACAAGAGATTGGTGCATTATTAACTTTGCCAACTCCCTCAGTATGAATAATCGTTTGTTCTTGTATTCTTCGGGCAATTAAGGGGGGGGGGGGTTGCTCCCTAGATCTTAATCAACCAAGAAACACCCGCAAGAACCCACCCCTTTCGAGATTAATTTGTAAATTTTTCGGTAAAAAATGTCCCGGCCGAAGGCCAATTCCTTTTAATTTACAGGCTTGTTTCACGCGCCAATAAAAAAAAGGCACGAAAGGTCATCATATTAGCAAAGAAATGGGGCAAAATGTCTTAAAATCGCCTAACTAATGGGGAACACCTTAAAATCCCAAAAACTTCTGAGAGAGAGAGAGAGAGAGAGAGAGAGGGGGGGGGGGGGGGGCATAATATGTATGTGAAGAGGCGACGGAAATCAAAATATCCGCACCAGCCAAGCCCAGACCAAATTACACCAATAGAAAATGCGATAAACAAAAACCAGAGCAATGCGCTAATGAGGAGTAAGAAGGAGAGAGAGAGAGAGAGAGAGAGAGAGAGAGAGAGAGAGAGAGAGAGAGAGAGAGAGAGAGAGAGAGAGAGAGAGAGAGAGAGAGAGAGAGAGAGAGAGAGAGAGCTTAACGAGGGGGAGGGGAGAGGGAGAGCAGGAGAGGGAGAGCAGGAGAGGGAGGGGGAGAGGGAGTACAAAGGAGTACAAAGGAAATCAAGCAACAACAGATCTAGTGACCCTTCTAGGCTGCTTGTCCTCCAAAACACTGAGGATCAAGTGTCCAAACAGTGGTTTAGAGTGGGTAAGGGAACATTGGAAAGGGAATTACTGCCCTGGAACTAATGTCCGTGGCAGGATTAGGAAGTTAGTAGGGGACAGATGGGTTAGTAACTGAGGGGGGGATAAAATAAAGTTATTCATTTACAAACGCAGTCAGTCGCGGGTTTGATGAGAGATATTTGTCTAAGCGGAGTTTAAATGAATCAACGGTGCTGCAGTCTATAACGTCTCGGGAAGCCCATTCCACAAGTTGACAACTCTATTGAAGAAGAAATTTTTAGATTCGTGTGAGTTAAAAGATTTATCAATAATTTTGCAACCGTTTCCCCGCGTGTAATTAGATTGGTCGATAGTGAAGTACTTACTACAGTTCATATTGTCGATGCCTTTGATGATTTTGAACACTTGAATTAAGTCACGTCTTAATCTGCTCTGGGTTAAAGGAAATAGATTTAATTCTCTAAGACGCTCTTCGTATGGTTTGTTCTTTAGGCTAGGTATCATTTTGGTAACTCTACGTTGAACTCGTTCTAGCTTGTTTATATCTTTTTGGTAATAAGGGCACCAGGATTGAACGCAGTATTCCAGAAGAGGGCGGACTAAAGAATTGTAAAGGGTTAGGAAAACTTCTTTGGATTTATGCTCAAATGACCTGCCTATAAAGCCAATTATTTTGTTTGCCTTCTTAACAACTTCTGAACATTGTTGACTCGGTTTTAGGTTACTCGATATTGTTACTCCCAGATCGGTTTCTCTGTTTACATTCTTAAGCTGAGTGCCATTCATCGAATAGTTTGCTTTCTCATTTAGGTATCCGATATGTAGTACTTTACATTTATCCGCATTGAAACTCATTTGCCAAATTTGGGCCCAACATGACAATTTATCTAGATTGTGTTGCATATCGTCAACTTGTTCTTTTGAGAGTATGCTATTTGCAATTTTTGTATCGTCAGCAAATTTTGAGATTGTACAGGTGAGACCCTCATCTATGTCGTTGATGTAAATTAGAAAGAGAATTGGTCCTAGTACCGATCCCTGGGGTACCCCGCTACTTACATTGGTCCATTTAGATGCCTTACCGTTTATGACTTCTCTTTGCTTTCTGTCGCTGAGCCAATTTTCTATCCATTTCAACACACCGTCTTGTATTCCATGCGCTTTTAGTTTTAGCAGTAAACGTTTGTGGGGAACTTTGTCAAAGACCTTTTGAAAATTAAGGTATATAATATCTACAGCTTTACTCTCATCGTAGAGATTGAGGATATCGTGGAAGAAGTCTAAGAGGTTTGTTAAACAGGAACGTTTTTTACGAAAGCCGTGTTGAGTATCTTTAAGTTAGTTATTTGCCTCTAAGTGATTTACGAGTCTGTCTCTTATGACCGTTTCTAGTATTTTACATACAATTGAGGTTAAGCTAATTGGAAGATAGTTACTGGGTAGGGATTTGCTGCCTTTTTTGAATATCGGTGTTACATTGGCTAGCTTCCACTGATCAGGCATAGTCCCAGACTGCAAGGATTCATTGAATAGCAATGTCAGTGGTTTGGAGAGCTCATGCTTAGCTTCCTTTAGAACTCTAGGCGAGATTGTATCAGGTCCAGGCGTTTTATTTACCTTGAGTTTATCTAAACAATTCAATACTTTCTCTCTCTGTAACGGAGATATTGCTTAGAACATCTGAATTATCAATCTGAATCGGCGATGGTGTAGGGATATCACTGAGGTCTTCGGTTGTAAAAACTGATGCAAAGAAGGTATTGAGGGCATTACTCATTTGTACTTCGTCTTTGGTGTATTCTCCATTTTCATCGACTAGCGGTCCAACAGTTGAAGTAACTACTCTTTTCTTTCTGATATAACTATAGAATTATTTCGGGTTTGTTTACTTTGATTCGCAACATGTAACTCCAGGGTCTTTTTACTTTGCTTAATTAACTTTTTGGCTTTGCGTCGTAGCTCTACAAATTTCACTCGTTCTTCGTCATTTTGTGAGGATTTTAATCTATCATTAGCAAATTTTTTAGCAAGCAGACAGTCTGAAATATCTTTATTCCACCATTTGGGCTTATCATGAGAGAGAGAGAGAGAGAGAGAGAGAGAGAGAGAGAGAGAGAGAGAGAGAGAGAGAGAGAGAGAGAGAGAGAGGACTGAAGGAGAGATAGAAAAGAAAGGAAATATATTACATGCTATGTTTGGTAATTATAGGAATCATTATTACAACTCTCATATAATTTTAAGGTAATTTAATTGCAGTGAATTGTATATTTAGGCGGGTGACTGTACATTCTAGAAGTTGAATCAATGCGACTTCCTGGTCTTGTTCTACCTGTGTCAAGACTTTGCTACACCTTACACATGCACTCTTCAAGTTCTCCAGGCTTTGTCCACGGAAACGGGTGAAACGGAGTTTTCCGTCACGTCTGGGGGTGAGTGTGAAAAGGGAAGAGAGAGGTATTGAGAGACATTTTAGGACACTTACAAAGAGGACTTGGACTCAATAAGAGGTCTGGAAATTATCCTCCCCACTTGGGGGAAAACTCACCGTAATATCTAAAAATATATATATCATTTGTTCCTGTATTAGAAGTTTGTTCCTGTTTTCATAAGTTGAAGTCCTCATCATTTTAAACAGAATAAATCAGTGGCTGGATACAAGTATTTTAAATCTCCTTTACCTATAAGTATCAACCTTATAATTATGGTAATAGGGATACGGTGGCAGCAATTACAATTACTTAAATAATAATAGAATAATAAAAGAGGTAAACCAGAGTCTACAGTATACCACGAGAGAATCTACCCAGAACCAGCATCGACCAGAATTATCAATCAACCAAACAAACAACAAAACCAAATCTTAACCCCTTAAGGTAACAAAAACCAATGTTCCTTACAAAGATAAGAAAAGGAGAAGGGCAAAGATAGGGGTAAACGAAAATGAATCACTAATTAAAGAGAATGAAAGAGGAGAAGCAAGGGTCGCAAATAGGAATTGGAGAAGGGAGAAGGAACAGAAGAAGAAGACAATAAACTGTGGAAACAGAGCAGGAAGAAGAAGACAAACAGGAGAAGAGGATGATGAAGAAGCGAAATTAAGTAAACCAATAAAACTGAGGGAGATAGAAGCAGGGGAGAGGAAGAAAATTACGAAGAGGGGAAGGAAGGGAGGGAAAAATATGGGATAGAAAGGAGAAGGAAAGAAAGAAGAGGAAGAATAAGAGAGATAGGAAGCAGAGGGAATGGAAGGGGAGGAAGAATAAAAGCGAGAAGGAAGAATAGGAAGATAAGTACGAAGAGGGGAAGGAAGAGAAGGAAGGAGAATAGGGAGAATGAGAGAGAAGGAAGAGGAAGATAAATACGAAGAAGGGAAAGACGAGGAGGAAGAACAAGACGAAGAAGGAAGAGGAGGAAGAACTCGAGGAAGAAAGGGAGAAGAGGAAAGAGAAATACGAAGAAGAATAGGAACAATGCGAAGAAGGGAAAGAAGAAAGGAAAGAACTCTAAGAAGAAAGAGGAGGAGGGAGAGAGAAAAAAAGAGAGGAGAGATAAGGAGAAGGGTCGTAAACGGGGAATGGATTATGCACGAAAAAAAACGAGAGAGAGAGAGAGTGTTACAAGGAATAGTTAGTATCTCTGACACCTTGCGGTCCATTCCGAAGTAGAAAGAGAGACTGTTTAGTGCACTACACTCGTTATAAAGTGTGCAAAATACTATCTAATCTCTTCTTGAACTGTTCTACTGAAGAACTATTTAGAACTTCGCGGGGAAATTTGTTCCAGGTAGAACATATCTTGTATGTGAAAAAGTGTCTACAAACAGAGAGAGAGAGAGAGAGAGAGAGAGAGTACAAAGGAGTACAAAGGAAATCAAGCAACAACAGATCTAGTGACCCTTCTAGGCTGCTTGTCCTCCAAAACACTGAGGATCAAGTGTCCAAACAGTGGTTTAGAGTGGGTAAGGGAACTACTGCCCTGCCACTAACGTGGCAGGACTAGGAAGTTAGTAGGGGACATATGGGTTAGTAACTGAGGGGAGGATAAAGTTATTCATTTACAAACGCAGTCAGTCGCGGGTTTGATGCGAGATATTTGTCTAGGCGGAATTTAAATGAATCAACGGTGCTGCAGTCTATAACGTCTCGGGGAAGCCCATTCCACAAGTTGACAACTCGATTGAAGAAGAAATTCTTAGATTCGTGCGAGTTAAAAGATTTACCAATAATTTTGCAACCGTTTCCCCGCGTGTAATTAGATTGGTCGATAGTGAAGTACTTACTACAGTTCATATTGTCGATGCCTTTGATGATTTTGAACACTTGAATTAAGTCGCCTCTTAATCTGCGCTGGGTTAAAGGAAATAGATTTAATTCTCTAAGACGCTCTTCGTATGGTTTGTTCTTTAGGCTAGGTATCATTTTGGTAACTCTACGTTGAACTCGTTCTAGCTTGTTTATATCTTTTTGGTAATAAGGGCACCAGGATTGAACGCAGTATTCCAGAAGAGGGCGGACTAAGGAATTGTAAAGGGTTAGGATAACTTCTTTGGATTTATGCTCAAATGACCTGCCTATAAAGCCAATTATTTTGTTTGCCTTCTTAACAACTTCTGAACATTGTTGACTCGGTTTTAGGTTACTCGATATTGTTACTCCCAGATCAGTTTCTCTGTTTACATTCTTAAGCTGAGTGCCATTCATCGAATAGTTTGCTTTCTCATTTAGGTATCCGACATGTAGTACTTTACATTTATCCGCATTGAAACTCATTTGCCAAATTTGGGCCCAACATGACAATTTATCTAGATTGTATTGCATATCGTCAACTTGTTCTTTTGAGAGTACGCTATTTGCAATTTTTGTATCGTCAGCAAATTTTGAGATTGTGCAGGTGAGACCCTCATCTATGTCGTTGATGTAAATTAGAAAGAGAATTGGTCCTAGTACCGATCCCTGGGGTACCCCGCTACTTACATTGGTCCATTTAGATGCCTTACCGTTTATGACTACCCTTTGCTTTCTGTTGCGGAGCCAATTTTCTATCCATTTCAACACACCGTCTTGTATTCCATGCGCTTTTAGTTTTAGCAGTAAACGTTTGTGGGGAACTTTGTCAAAGGCCTTTTGAAAATCAAGGTATATAATATCTACAGCTTTACTCTCATCGTAGAGGTTGAGGATATCGTGGAAGAAGTCTAAGAGGTTTGTTAAACAGGAACGTTTTTTACGAAAGCCGTGTTGAGTATCTTTAAGTATGTTATTTTCCTCTAAGTGATTTACGAGTCTGTCTCGTATGACCGTTTCTAGCATTTTACATACAACTGAGGTTAAGCTAATTGGACGATAGTTACTGGGTAGGGATTTGCTGCCTTTTTTTAATATCGGTGTTACGTTGGCTAGCTTCCACTGATCAGGCATAGTTCCAGACTGCAAGGATTTATTGAATAGTAATGTCAGTGGTTTGGAGAGCTCATTCTTAGCTTCCTTTAGAACTCTAGGCGAGATTGTATCAGGTCCTGGCGTTTTATTTACCTTGAGTTTATCTAAACAATTCAATACTTCTCTCTCTGTAACGGTGATATTGCTTAGAACATCTGAATTATCAATCTGAATCGGCGATGGTGTAGGGATATCACTGAGGTCTTCTGTTGTAAAAACTGATGCAAAGAAGGTATTGAGGGCATTACTCAGTTGTACTTCGTCTTTGGTGTATTCTCCTTTTGCATCGACTAACGGTCCAACAGTTGAAGTAACTACTTTTTTCTTTCTGATATAACTATAGAATTCTTTCGGGTTTGTTTTACTTTGATTCGCAATATGCAACTCTAAGGTCTTTTTACTTTGCTTAATTAACTTTTTGGCTTTGCGTCGCAGCTCTACAAATTTCACCCGTTCTTCGTCATTTTGTGAGGATTTTAATCTATCATTAGCAAATTTGTTAGCAAGCAGGCAGTTTGAAATATCTTTATTCCACCATTTGGGCTCTCTTGAGAGAGAGAGAGAGAGAGAGAGAGAGAGAGAGAGAGGAGAGAGAGAGAGAGAGAGAGAGAGAGAGAGAGAGAGAGAGAGATATGGCGGGAATCCAATCCCTTGCGTTGAGGCGACCAAGCCGAAACCAAATTACAAATAAAATAGTTTGTCGGTGGTTTGACCCATAATAAAATCGTTTGTCGGTAGATTGAACCATAATGAAATCGTTAATACGTAGTTTGAGCCATAATAAAATCGTTAATACGTAGTTTGAGACATAAAAATAATCGTATGTCAGTATGCCAAGGTTTCTTTAGCTTTGTATAGAGTCATTTAGCTTTGAGGAAACAGGCCGATTATATTAGGTAAGGTTATATATGATTTATGGCCGAGTCAGGAAATCAGACTTGAAGTGGTATATTTCATGTGAGAGTTATCTCTAACGAACTAGTAACTAAGTATACTATTTAAAATAAGGTATAATTCGCTGATATATTATGTGCATACTGATAACCAGGACCTTTTTCTCAAACTAATAGTAGATTTCTAACATCCTTCTTTAATCCTTAGCACTATTGTGATACTTGTCTTTTTAATAATTTTACTCTCTTAATTAGTGTATTTCCTTTCTCACTACAATAATCGTTTTGTATTATATATATACCGTATATATATATATATATATATATATATTTTCCCGTGTTTATTCTTTGTGCGTATTTTTAAACACTACTTTTATTTTACTTTATTTTTCTATTTTCTTTTGCACCCACTGTCTTGTAATATAGCCTGATCTTCTGTAGCCTTGCATCATACTAGGTGAGTTAAATAACTTATCTTACTCTTTCTATCTCTAACGCTACTCATAGGATGTTTACATTTTCACCTTTATCGGACAGAGGCTCGTCCCTTAGGAAGAAATGATAGATAGACTCAGTATTAGGGAATAGGTAGGAAATTACGATAATAAGACAAGATGATATTAACTCGGTCCCAGTCGAGGAATAATCCTGATGACAGACAAAACGCAGTGAGAGATGCAGTACAAATGAACCGTGAAACAGACAATGAAGTTAATGGAGATGTACAAGCAAACCCTGTTAGAGAAAATGCAGAAAATAACAATCAACAACTGCAGCCCGCAGAAGAAAACGCAGGAATCAATAATTCGCAAGACAACAGAGGTGTGGAACAAAATGATGAAAATAGTGTAGGCCTAAACGAAGATAATGAGAGAGAAATAATCGAAAATCGTGAACAGAACGAACGACCTCGTAACGTAAACATGAATGGTGGAGAATGGATGGGACATTCTGGTGACGGACTCACAACATTAGTGAATGAAATCTATACAGAAGTAATACAATGGCAACATAATAAGTTTGAACTACCGATTTGTGAAGCCGCAAAAGACATGCTGGGGGAACTCAGACGTATGATCCTAAAGTATGTTCAGGATGCCCCTTTGGCGCACGTGGCAATCAAGATAGCTTCTTTCATTCCTCAGTTGTTCCTTCAAAGAAAAAGACCAAAGGGAAAACTGAATGAGAACATTAAAGCGCTGAAACAGAGAATGGAGTGGTGGAAAAAATGGGGAGTTAGACAAAATTCTTAGCCAAGTACGAGCAATCCAGCAAAGACTGAAAACAAAACAACGAAGAAAG
>JBAKBP010027643.1:0-29779 GCA_037953745.1 Lithodes maja | reverse complement strand
GTAACTCTCACACTACAACACATCCACACATTTGGTTATATAGTGACAGAGGAACACAGTGAACAACAAAGTAACTCTCAGACTATAATTTTACACTGGTATCAATGATTGTTGAAGATTTCCCAGTATTTGTTATACAATATACCTCATGCAATAAGGGAGCCCGTCTCGCTTTTTCTCCCTCTCTCTTTGGCTTGTATTCATTCGGACTAATTCAGCCTACTCTTTTAAGACGTTTACCCCCATCCAGTGTCAATATTTTTCCTGGTGAGCAGTAGCGAAGCCAGCATATACAGTATATATTTTTGTTTTGACAGCAAGCTAAATTTGTACATTTTTCGATAGAAAAATGTCGTCGGCGAAGCCGGATTTCTCCATACAATGCTGGCTAGCTATCGCTCGCCAGGAAGATATCGACACCTGGATGGGGATAAACGTCTTAACACAGTTGGCTGAATGGAGCCAAACGAATACAAGCCAGGGAAGAGAGAAAAGGAGAGAAAGAAAAAAAAGCAGATCAACCCCCTTAGTAAACTAGTCTGATGGAAGGGCAACAATAATATACACATATTAACACTTTATTTCACAGCTATTGTAAAACAAAATAGTTAGTTAAGCATAAATATTGTTGTCTGGTCACTTGATGTCTTTTGTAATGATGACCTTTACAATGTCAACATTGATAAATTTATTGTACAATAGTTTTGATAGACTGAGCTAATATTTGTATGTACCTCATGGAGACAAATGTGTGGACAATTTGTTGGAGGCACATAAATTAGTTAACCCCTTCTGTACCGGCGACGTCTTTTTCACTTTATTCTAGCTATATATACACAATGTTATGCAGTTTATAAAGGGTCTATGGTAGTAAAAATCAGACGCAGTGTAACCATACTCTATTTGTTGACTGTACATTATCTTACTGAGAGATTATTATTATTAAAATAGGGATTCGCACCAAGCCTAAAAAGACCATGTGGCACCAAAAGAACTTTGTGGAAAAAAAAAAAAACATCGGAGGTGTTGTGGGGCAGGGCGCACGACGGAGTAGGGAGAAGAAGACTAGGAAACACTAATTAAAGAAGCTGAAGGAGACGGGTATGGAGGAGAAACCGCATAAGATGTGGGAGGGAGAAAGTGGGGGACTCTCCGAGCAAATCGGCTAAGACAAGGGGGCGATTAAGGGAGGATATGAAGGGGAATGCCTGCCGTCGGGCATTGGAGAAAACGCGGACAGTCGATCAGGATATGCTGGACAGACACTGGAATATGGCAGCAAGGACAGAGCGTGGGGACATCACAGGACATCAAATGACCATGCGTGAGCCTGGTGTGGCCGAGCCGAAGACAGGCCTAGAGCGGTCTCCCATCGACGATTGCGATGAGAGAAGACTTCCAAGGGAGGACGGAAGGTTTGACAGAACGCAGTTTGACATCAGACACCCTCATGGAGGTCCATTCGTCCTGCCAGCGCTGACGTAGTAATTGAGTAACACGCGGGAAGTAATCAGATGCAGGAATACGTCGTGGCACGAGTCGGTGAGAGGTAATAGCAGAGCGGGCGAAAAAATCAACCCGCTCATTGCCAGGCACACCAACATGACTCGGGACCCAAAAGAAAGACAGGGACTTCAATTTAGTAGCGATGCGGAACAACCATTCTTGAATCTCCAGCACTAAGGGGTTAACAGCGGGAAGAGACTGAATACTCTGAAGAGCACTAAGGGAGTCACTAAAAATTACAAAGGTATGCAGGTGTGAACAAAAAATAGTACGTAGGGCAAATAAAATAGCAAATAACTCGGCCGTAAAGACACTAGCACATGATTGGATGTGACGTTGGAAGGTCCGGTCCGGGAACACAACCGGCAAACCCTGTACCGGCGGAGGTCTTGGAACCATCAGTTGTACACTGGAACGGCTGAAGAGTGGCGTAGCAGATGTTCCGTAAACTGAGCATAAAGCAACTGTGGGTTGAAGAGGCCTTAGAGGGGGGGAGGGCAGCTGTACAAACGGTAGGGCGAGGGAGTACCATGGGGGAACTCCGACTGTCGGAGGGGTAGCACCGATGGAATGGGAAAAGAGAAGGAGGCCAGTAAAGCAGAGACCCGACCGGGAACGAAGTAGCAGACACTGATGGGGCTAAGCCGCAAGCCGTGGGAGGAAAACCAGCCGAACTGTGTTGCAGAAGGCGAAGATGACATCGAAGGGTCAGTTTATCCCGCCTGGATGATAGCGGTGGGACACCCGACTCAGCATAAAGGCTAATAACCGGAGTAGAGCGAAAAGCCCCTAGCGACAAGCGCAGACCGTGATGGTGAAGGGAGTCTAGGCGCTTAAGGTTTGTACGCGCAGCGGAGGCATATACCTGGCAGCCATAATCGATCTTGGAGAGAATAAGCGTTGTATGGAGGCGCAGAAGAGTCGTCCGGTCCGCACCCCAAGACAAGTGGCTAAGGGTTTGTAAGAGTTTGAAGCCGTCGGGTGGTGGAGGTCAGTAACGAAGTAATGTGCGGGTACCATGTCAACCGAGTATCGAAAATGAGACCCAAGAATGGAGCTGAGGACCTGTAAGGCAGAGGGCGGTTATACAACGTAAGAACAGGATGCGGGACTGTATGGCGTTTTGTGAAGACGACGGCACAAGATTTCGAGGGAGAAAACCGAAAACCATGGGCCGTAGCCCACTGCGCAGCTGCATCAATGGCCCGCTGCATGAGATGTTGTAGGGCAGCGATATCCAAACCCACAGCGTAAATAGCGAAGTCGTCCACATACAAAGAAGCACGGACACCAAGAGGGAGGGAAGAAATAATACCATTAATAGCTAGGATAAAAAGGATGGTACTAAGAACACAACCCGGTGGGACACCGTCGTGTTGGGGGTATGTTCGTGAGAATGTATTCTGAAGCTTGACTCGGAAAGTACGATCACTGAGAAAGTTCTGCAAGAATACCGCCATGTTGCCAGACACACCAGAACGTAAAAGGGTACGAAGGATGTTGTATTTCCAGGCAGTATCATACGCTTTTTCAAGATCGAAGAATACAGCTAAAACCGACTTAGTGTCCGAAAAGGCATCGCGGATAGAAGTCGCCAATCTCAATAATGGGTCCAAAGTACTACGGCCCTTGCGAAAGCCATATTGAAAAGGTGACAGGATGCTTCTTGATTCCAGGAGCCACATTAAGCGGGAGTGAACCATGCGTTCTAATAATTTGCCGACACAACTGACCAGGGCAATGGGACGGTAATCTGCTGGTGCATGGCCCGACTTACCCGGCTTAAGGAATGGGAGAAGGATGGCATGTCTCCACCCAGCCGGAAAAAAACCTGTGGACCACAGACGGTTGTAGATGGACAAGAGAAAGCCAAGCGCAGGTGGAGATAAGTGCTTCAGCATCAAGTAATGGACACCGTCAGGGCCTTCACATGTATCCTTACAGGCTCCCAGGCTAGACTCAAGCTCAGCCCGGGAGAAGGGGGCATTGAAAAACTGATCAGATGATAAGGCGAAGTCAAGTCGCCTAAGTTCAGAACGGCGTTTATGCATCTGGAAGGAGGGCGGGAGATGGGAGCCAGTGCTAACATCACTGAAATGTTGTCCCAACATATTGGCCACCAGAGACGGATCGCCCACAATGCCAGTGTCGGTATGGAGGACAGGGGCCGGCGTAGGCGCATGTTTCACTGCAATCTTCTTGACGCGAGCCCAGACTTGCGGAACAGGTGTATCTGCGTTGATAGTAGAGGCATACGACATCCAGCTAGATTTTTTAGCAGAGCGGATTGTACGACGGAAGACGGCATTAGCCTGTTTGAAAAGAGTATACGCATCCCGCTCATATGGAGAGCCTTTTTTCCGACGGAAACTCTTCCACTTAGCTCTTTTATTGCGTAAAGCCGAAGTGCACTGAGCAGTCCACCACGGTACACACTTAGAAGACATACTCCGAGTGGTGCGTGGAATACAAGTATAGGCAGCATGGAGCACAAACATCAGGAAACTGGTAAGCATGGCATCAGGGTCCGGGAAAGCAGGGGTCGGATTAGACGGAACGGCGAGATCAGCGAAAGATGTCCAGTCGGCACGATCGAAACACCAACGGGGAGGGCGCGGCACTGGGAGTAAGACGTAGGGGAGAGGACAATCGGGAAGTGGTCAGTCGCACAGTAATCATTAAAGACCTTCCAAGTAAAATCCAAGGATAGTGTAGGGGAACACAGAGACAAGTCAAGACATGAGAAGGTACGGGTGCCGCTATCAAAATGCGTAGAGGAACCAGTGTTTAAAAGAAATAAATCGTGTGTACGAATCAGAGCCTCAAGGGAACGACCCCGTGTATTAACGGTAGAGTCACCCCACAGGGAATGCCTGCAATTAAAATCCCCTAAAAGGAGGAAAGGTGGAGGTAATAGAGAAAGGATCCTGTTTTTTTCTGGAACATCGAGCGGGATCGAGGGGGAAAGGTATATGGAAACTACTGTAAGCCAGCGGGAAAGGAACACTCTGGCAAGCGTGCATTTAAGAGAGGTACGGATAATTAACTGAGACACTGGGACATCAAGATGTACGAGGAGGCAAGTAGCATACTGGGAATGGGGAGAACTTATATAGGAGTAAAAAGGAATTGGGGAGGGGGCATTAGATAAACGCGATTCTTGTAAACTAATAACAAGTGGGCTAAACCTAGAGATAAGGTAACGAAGATCAACACGATGTGCTGCAAAACTACGAATGTTCCATTGTAAAATGGACATTATAAAGACAAAAAAGATTAAAAAGAAGACGCGTACAAGAGGGAAGAAAAGACGTACACTATATACAACATATTTACAAAATACAGGTAACACCGTGGGTGGAAAATATAGCCAAGAGAGGCTAACGATGGGAAATAAGAGCAGGAATTGGAGAAGACGTTGAAGGGGAAGACTGGAAACCGGGGGGGCATAGGGAGGTCTAACAGAGAAAGAGGAGAGGAAGGAGGAGGGCCGGAAGAGGGAGGAAGGACGGACGGCGGGTGGGAAGAGAAGGAGGGGGTAAGGGCAGGAGAAGGAAGAGGGGGAGGGTCAGGAGGAGGAAGAGGAGGAGGGCCCGGAGGAAGGCCAGAAGGGGGAGTGGAGGAAGAGGACGGGGCAGGGGAAGGCGGGAGAGGGGAAGGCGGGAGAGGGGTAGTGGGGAGAGAAGAGGGGGTAGGATGAACTTCGGCGTGAACAGTAGAAGGTGGTGGGTGGGAAGAACGGATAAATTCGTCAATCTGAGGTAGGGTTTCGTAGGAGAAATCTAGGGATGCAGGGACGGGAGGAGGAGGAGACTGGACGGAGAGAGGAGAAAGGGAAGGAGAAGGAGGCGACTTCTTCTTCTTCTCGCAGGGACTTGAGCACCGCACATCACGGAGACCACCCTTACGTTTAAAAGAGGAAGCGGGCGAGGAAGAACGGAGCACAGGAGCCCGTTTGGTAGAGGAGAAGGGAAGTTTAGAGCGAGTAGGAGATTTGGGGCGACTAGAAGAGGAAGATGATGGAGAACGGGGGGGAGGCTTGGAACGGTGAGAGCGTGGAGGGAGACTAGAAGAGGAGGAACAAGGAAGAGAGCAAGAGGAAGGGGCAGAAGTAGGAGAAGGACTGAGAACAGAGAAAGTGTTAGACAAAGGGACAGAAAAGGAAGAGACGGAAGGACGAACGGAGGAGACTGAAGAGGAGGAAGGAGAAAATCCAGGAGAAGCACCGGTAGAAGGAAGGGAGGCAGATGACGAAACTGGTGCGACCGGGGGGACGGAGGGAGCGGAGGCGGTGGAAGGAACCGAGGAACCAGAAAAAGGGGGGGGCGTGGTAGAGGGAGGCAAAGAAGAGGAGGGAGGAGACAGAGTCTTGGAAAATGACTGAGGGGTGAAGCCCAAGCGACAAGCCTCTTGGCGGGCTGCGGTGAGCGTAAGGCCGTGTCTCGCTTTGAGGACAGCAACCTCAGACTCGAACAGATGAACGGGGCAAATCTTAGAGTCGGCCGAATGAGACCCGCGGCAATTAAGGCAGAACTGGGACGTTGACTGACATTCGCCAACGGCATGTCCGGACTGCGCACAGCGCGGGCAGAGTGGGCTCTCAGCGGCTGTACGGCAGAACTTAGCCGGGTGGCCGAAACGCCAGCAGCTGCGACACTGGAGTGGACGGGGAAGAGACGCAGTCACGGGGAGGCGAGTACCACCGACAATAACATGGGCAGGAAGGGAAAGTCCATCAAAAGAGATCTTGGCAATGTTAGCGGGATGGCGGCGAAGGTCGCGAGGAGGGATAGTGTAGCACACCACACTAACCACCTTGTGGTCTTGAGCGACAACGATGTCCTTGACGAGGTCGGCGCAATCCGCGAAAGGACGACCCCCGAGACGGATGGAAGCGGGGATCAGGACAGTCCCTGTACAGGAGTTGAGTCGTTGATCTTTTTGAGCCGGGATGGGGGTGCCAGAACAATCGACGAAAGAGGACATAGCAGTAGCCTGAAGTTCGTTTTGGACGGTAACAAGACGGGAGGCATCATGGCGGGAGTGGAAGGTGACGTCCTTTCCCACCTGTTGAAGGAGACGCAGGTGGAAGAGGAGGTCATCACCGGCTAGAGGCGCAGAAGCAGGGATGGAGAAAAACTTAGTAAAGGAAGGAGGCGCAAAGAGAGAGGACATAGGGAGGACCGAGGAGCGAGGACGAGAAGAGGACGAAACTGGAGAAGAAGAGGAAAGAGAACGAGGGAGGGAGGGCAGAAAAGGGTCGAGGGTGACAAGACTAGAGGGAGAAGAGGAAGAAGAGGAAGACGCAGAAATAACTACAGGAGAGGAGATGAAATCCTGGGTAGTGGAGGGCGGAGAAAGACGTGACGAAGACGGAAGGGTAGGAGAAGGATTCGGAACGGTAATGGACGAGAGGGACGAGCGACGACCGAGGGATAGTTCAGCGGGCCGGTCGAGAGCACCCAAAACCATCCCCGACTCACCGTGCTCCCGCGGTGAACCGGACTGACAGCCAGACAACAGACCCCCAAGTGGCAGGCTGCATGCCACAAGGGGCTCACTCACCGGAACCACTAAAGCAGAAGCCATAAACAGGGAAGAACAGGGAAAAAAGCATAAGTCGTCACCATAGCAAGAGAAAAGGGGGTAAAGCATGGAAGAAGATACTGCGGTTACCAGGTGCCCCTGGCAACGAAAGGGAGAAAGACCTCCGCAGGGCCACGAAACCCAGAATGCGGCCAATTGAGATGGGACAGGTCTCGGCTTTGAGCTAGGGACCTTGTACAACCCGGGCATTTGTCCTGCAGCTTTGTCCCACGGAGAACGGGGCCGGCGTAGTCACCTGACACACTCACTGGGAAGAGAGAAGAGAGTCAGAAACCCCAAAGCAACCCTATAGTGCCTATCCTCCAGCAACGAGCCTTGCGAGCCCTGGCCGGCAGCACCTGTCGCCAGGTGGACTCTGCCAACTCAGCAGTGATCAGAGACACCAAGGCGAAGCCCTAAGGAAACTAGAACCTCCGAAGCAGTTAAAGAGAAAGGAAGGAAGCAAACAGGGAAGTCAACCGGAAGGGAAGGGAGGGACGGGACCACAAAAGTTCAAGGGTGGGAGACCGGCCTCGGATGGCAGCCCCAGGAGAAAGCGGAAGAGGGAAAAACGAAAACTAGAAAGGAGGAGAAAGAAAAGGACATGACAAAATTAGTTGGAGGTGATAGGGAGAGCGGCCAAGAACCTTGGCCGCCCCACCTACAAGCCCGGAAGCCCCAAACGGCGGCAACGAGTCATGTGGCAAGGGGGTTACTGAGAGATGATCAAGGCAAATTTCCGTATACCAGTTATATGAGTACGTGTGTGTGTACATGAGTGTGTCTATGTTTACATGTACACTCACGCGTACTAAAAATTGCTCAGGGGTGGGCCCTTCCTTCCCCTACTCCACCCTGGGCAGGTGGAAGGGCGGAGTCGGGTCCAAGTCTACCCCAACCTTCCTCCCCCAAACTATCACCAACTCCCCCACCTTCCTTGTCTAGCTGGCAGTTAGTGATTAGCAACGATTGCGCTCATGTAATGCAAATGATTGTTAAACCATCATTGCACATGCTTATAATGGCCACCATTTTAACATTTATAAGGCATTTATTAATATAATATACTGTGTAATTGTATTCTCAAAATGAGTCTTTATGCACAACGTGGGCTACAAGAATCTCGGTTGTAGTGTTCTGCTTCTCTCTCTCTCTCTCTCTCTCTCTCTCTCTCTCTCTCTCTCTCTACACGCAGACTACGAGGTCAGTTTATTCAAGTTCTTTAATATATGTAATGGGTTTTGATGTGTATCATAGCACAATTTTTAGCCTCGTTATGAATACAATACGCAACCATGGCTGGCAGTTAGAATTGAAAAGGTTCAGCACTAATATATGTGGAAACTGTTTCCCATTTAATATTATGTTCTACCTGGAACAAACTTTCCTAAGAAGTTGTAAGCATTACCTCAGTTGAGCAGTTCAAGAAGACAGTAGATAGTAGTTTGCACACTCTGTAAGGAAACGTGCACTGAAAAATGTATCTCTTTCCACTTTGAATATTTCCCCGAAATGGACCGGAGGTTCTTTGAGATGCTAAATATTCCTTGCCACTCCTTGTAACTCTCTCATTGCACACACTTTCTACAACCAAGATTTAGCGGGTCTGAATGTGGTATACTTCCCTTCATTAGTGTGTGTGATGAATGTTGCCTGCATTCCATACACATAGAGGAGAGTTGATGGTAAAACTGTCAAATAATTATATTCCTTATTTGGGGGTTTGTAGAAGTGAGAGGCTGGGATCACAGATAGAGACAGAGAAGGGGAAAGTGAGAAGGCGAATGCACAAACCATACTAAAAGTTAACACCAACTTTTATAGTAATTTGTATAGAGTTCTATATTTACTTGATTGAAACAAAAAGTGCATAGGCCACATATAATTAAATGTAAACCGTTTATGCTATATATAGTATATATATATATATATATATATATATACTTTATAGTATGTATGGTAATGAATAAATGGGAGAAACTGATTCCAATGATAAACGAAACAATTAATAACAGTCGCAACACTATTCCAGCATATCTTTGGCTGTAGTCTTTTCATTTTATGATATACAAACCCGACTGTGTATGTAATTTGAGAACGTAGGAAAAAATCGTAGAGTGCACGTTGATGTGTATTGCAATAATGGTGAACATAATATCCTGAATACTGTATGGGATTGGATTTAATTACGGTATTATATTGAAATCACATTAAGTAATGATCATAGAAAGTAGTGCAATGAGAGAGAGAACCACTACAGCCGAGATTCGTGTAACACACGTCACAAAGTATAGAGAATCATTTTGAGAATACAATTATACAGTACATTGTATATATAATTATACATGTTTAATAAATGTTTAATGTTGGCCATATAGGCCTAAGCATGTGCAATGATGGTTTAACAATAATTTGCAATACATGAGCGCAATCGTTGCTAATCACAAACTGCCAGCCAGTTGGGGAGTTGGTGATAGTTTGGGGGAGGAAGGTGGGGGTAGACTTGACCCGACTCCGCCCTTCCACCTGCCCAGGGTGGAGCAGGGGAAGGAAGCACTCACCCCTGAGCAACTTTTAGTACGCGTGACTGTACATGAGAGTGTGTGTGTGTGTGTGTGTATTAGTGTGTCTGTATGTACATGAGTGTGTGTGTTTATTTGGTACTGTACTTGAGTGTGTGTGTGTGTGCATGGGTGTATGTGTGTACTGTGTGGGTGTATGTATGTACGTACAGTACACAAATGGTGTTTGTACATGAAATAGTAGTGTTGGTGTAGATAGTGATGGTATGGGGGGGGGGGGTTGTGGTAGTCTGGGTAGTAGTGCTGGTGGAGATAGTGATGGTATGGGGGGGGGGTTGTGGTTGTGGTAGTCAGGGTAGTAGTGTTGGTGGGGGTAGTGGTGGTATGGGGGGGTTGTGGTTATGGTAGTCTGGGTATGTAGTGTTGGTGGGGGTAGTGGTTGTATGGGGGAGTCGTGGTTGTGGTAGTCAGGGTAGTAGTGTTGGTGGGGGTAGTGGTGGTATTGGGGGGTTGTGGTTGTGGTAGTCTGGGTAGTAGTGTTGGTGGAGAGAGTGATGGTATGGAGGGGGGTCGTGGTTGCGGTAGGCTTTGTAGTAGTTTTGGTGGGGATAGTAGTGGTATGGGGGTTGGTTGTGGTGGTTGTGGTAGTCTGGGTAGTAGTGTTGGTGCGGATAGTGGTGGTATGGGATGGTGGTGGTGGTTGTGGTAGTCTGGGTAGTAGTGTTGGTGGGGATAGTGGTGGTATGGAGGGGGGGGGTCGTGGATGTAGTAGTCTGGGTAGTAGTGTTGGTGGGGGTAGTGGTGGTATGGGGGAGTCGTGGTTGTGGTAGTCTGGGTAGTAGTGTTGGTGGGGGTAGTGGTGGAATGGGAGGGTTGTGGTTGTGGTAGTCAGGGTAGTAGTGTTGGTGGGGGTAGTGGTGGTATGGGGGGGTTGTGGTTGTGGTAGTCAGGGTAGTAGTGTTGGTGGGGGTAGTGGTGGTATGGGGGGGTTGTGGTTGTGGTAGTCTGGGTAGTAGTTTTGGTAGGGATTGTGGTGGTATGGGGGGGTTGTGGTTGTGGTAGTCTGGGTAGTAGTTTTGGTAGGGATAGTGGGTGGTATGGGGGGTTGGGGGGGTTGTGCTTGTGCTTGTCTGGGTAGTGGTGTTGGTCGGGTTAGTGGTGGTATTGGGGGGTCGTGGTTGTGGTAGTCTGGGTAGTAGTGTTGGTGGGGGTAGTGGTGGTATGGGAGGGTCGTAGATGTGGTAGTCTGGGTAGTAGTGTTGGTGGGGGTAGTGATGGTATGGGCGGGGTCGTGGTTGTGGTAGTCTGGGTAGTAGTGTTGGTGGAGGTAGTGGTGGCATGGGGCGTCGTGGTTGTGGTAGTCTGGATAGTAGTGGTGGTATGGGGGGTCGTGGTTGTGGTAGTCTAGGTAGTAGTGTTGGTTGGGGTGGTGGTGGTATGGGGGGTCGTGGATGTAGTGGTCTGAGTAGTAGTGTTGGTGGGGGTAGTGGTGGTATGGGGGGTCGTGGTTGTGGTAGTCTGGGTAGTAGTGTTGGTAGGGGTAGTGGTGGTATGATGGGTCGTGGTTGTGGTATTCTGGGTAGTAGTGTTGGTGGGGGTAATGGTGGTATGGTGGGGTTGTGGTTGTGGTAGTCTGGGTAGTAGTGTTGGTGGGGGTAGTGGTGGTATGGGGGGGGTTGTGGTTGTGGTAGTCTGGGTAGTAGTGTTGGTGGGGGTAGTGGTGGTATGGGGGGGTTGTGTTGTGGTAGTCTGGGTAGTAGTGTTGGTGGGGGTAGTGGTGGAATGGGAGGGTTGTGGTTGTGGTAGTCTGGGTAGTAGTGTTGGTGGGGGTAGTGGTGGTATGGGGGGGTTGTGGTTGTGGTAGTCTGGGTAGTAGTTTTGGTAGGGATAGTGGTGGTATGGGGGGGTTGTGGTTGTGGTAGTCTGGGTAGTAGTTTTGGTAGGGATAGTGGTGGTATGGGGGGGTTGTGGTTGTGGTAGTCTGGGTAGTAGTGTTGGTAGGGATAGTGGTGGTATGGGGGGGTTGTGGTTGTGGTAGTCTGGGTAGTAGTGTTGGTAGGGATAGTGGTGGTATGGGGGGGTTGTGGTTGTGGTAGTCTGGGTAGTAGTGTTGGTAGGGATAGTGGTGGTATGGGGGGTTGGGGGGGTTGTGCTTGTGCTTGACTGGGTAGTGGTGTTGGTGGGGTTAGTGGTGGTATTGGGGGTCGGGGTTGTGGTGGTCTGGTTAATAGTGTTGGTGGGTGTAGTGGTGGTATGGGGGGTCATGGTTGTAGTAGACTGGGTAGTAGTGTTGGTGGGTGTAGTGGTTGTGGTAGTCTGGGTCGTAGTGTTGGTGGGGGTAGTGGTGGTATGGGGGGGTCGTGGTTGTGGTAGTCTGGGTAGAACTGTTGGTGGGGATAGTGGTGGTATGGGGGGGGTCGTGGTTGTGGTAGTCTGGGTAATAGTGTTGGTGGGTGTAGTGGTGGTATGGGGGGGGGGGGTCGTGGTTGTGGTGGTCTGGGTAATAGTGTTGGTGGGTGTAGTGGTGGTATGGGGGGTCATGGTTGTAGTAGACTGGGTAGTAGTGTTGGTGGGTGTAGTGGCTGTAGTAGTCTGGGTAGTAGTGTTGGTGGGGGTAGTGGTGGTATGGGGGGGGGGGTTGTGGTAGTCTGGGTAATAGTTTTGGTGGGGATAGTGGTGGTATGGGGTGGGTCGTGGATGTGGTAGTCTGGATAGTAGTGTTGGTGGTGGTATGGGGGGTCATGGTTGTAGTGGTCTGGGTAGTAGTGTTGGTGGGGGTAGTGGTGTTATGGGGGAGTCGTGATTGTGGTACTGTGGGTAGTAGTGTTGGTGGGTGTAGTTCAATTCAATTCAATTCCTTTATTTCGCAATACATATGCACAGTACACAGTACAAAACACACACATTACAAAATCCAATACAAATTATAGTAAAGTAAAATAAAAATGTATTAAACATTCAAAAATATTTCATATATACAAATTAATATTAGCTTCTGATAGTCAGGATAAAATCTTCAAATAAAATTATATAAAAAAATATATGCATTCAAAACTCAATTATGAGGAAGGAAGTCATCCGATAATGAAATTATGGAATACAATAAAAATGCAATTTCTAAAACGTATTTGTTGCATATAACCGCTGTTAAAAAATAATAGTCACGCCCTTCTAGAGCTAAAACCCATAATAGAAACATGGACCTCGCCTGTCCTCATGCCCTTGTACCCACTCAATACTAGCTCTCAAAACATCTAGATTTTCTCCTAGTACATCTATATTATAAGTTTATCGAAACAAATTGACCACATTTTGAACCATGAAACCTTTAACCCGTCCAGCCCCGGCTAGTTTTGTAATGTTTGTTCACCAGAACCCGACCGGTTTTCAAAAAATGGTTTTATTCCAGAAACAATAGCGAATGGGTTAGGAATGAAGGAAAAACCACGAAAAACCGCTCAAAAAGCTTAAAGAATGGTCCTACAGAGCCCCCGAAAACGTATTTTACAAGAGTAAAAAATTGAAAGCAATTACCCCAAAAAAACAGGTTATTGCGCGCTCACGCGCACGCACGTGGACTTTGAGAGTTTTCAACCATCGGCACGGTTGCGTGGGATACGTACACAGTTCCCATACAAATCTGAGCCCTCTTGAGTGGCTACACCTGAGGTTACGGTCGGCGCAATTAGGGTGACGCGCCAGGCGCGTCTCTGGGGCTGTGCGTTACATACATCGCCGACGCGTCAGGCGCGTCGCTGGGGCTGTACGGGTTAATAATAGGAATACTATGCCTAATTATAGGATTTTGAGACCTTAATACTCTTTTGCTGGTTGGGAGGAGGGGCGTCGACTGACTGGGGACAGAGGTGCATGGGGGCGGTTCGTTCGTGGCCACCCCTTCGGGGATCACGGCGTCGGGCAATAGATAGATAGATAGAATACTCTTTTGAAGTATCGGGCTTGAACTAATGCTGTATGATGATTGAGTAGCAATTGTTTGCATCGAACTGCCGTGATATGGCTGCTGCGTAGGGAGGTATGCCAGAAATACGCTTTAAGGGATTTATTAAATGCAATTGAAAATGCATTAAAACCATTAGAATTAAAATAACTGTCATGATTCCATAGGGGAAGTCCATAATCTGGAAGACAGTAAGAATTAAAAAGAAATAACATTCTATCTTTGTTCACTTGTTTGTCATTTCTAAAAATACTATTAAAAGATCCATACAAATTATTTATTCTAAAAGTTATGTCATCTGAGTCTTTAAAATAAAATAAAATATTGTGGCCCAGATATTTGATTCCCTCCTCCAAGGTATCTCCGTTCAGCTCAATGTTCTGCGTCTGCTGATTATTATTGGTAGTAAATATCATGCATTTAGATTTATCTCTGTTAATTTTAAGTAAATGTTGATCAATACAAGAACATAATTTGCTATATAATATATCCATATCTTGAAAAGAATCAGCCAGGAGGACTAAATCATCAGTGTAGGCTAATATGTTGCATCTCACATCTCCATATTTACATCCTGCATTTGTTCCAGCCACTTCATTTATAATTGTGTCCATGTATAAATTGTATAGAAAGGGTGAGAGTATTCCACCTTGCTTCACACCTTTCTCAACATAAACGTCTTACATTCGCTTTCTGATTCCTTAGGTAATGCATTAAAATTAATATTACATCTACTGGTAGTGACAATTCTATTAATTTGTTCCCTAAAATAAAATGGTCTACCCTATCAAAAGCTTTACTTAGGTCAATAAATGTAGCTACTGCACTTTTCTTACAATTCGAGTATTTTTTCATAATGTCTTTAAGAATAAAACAAGTATCTGTGGTTGAAGACCCTGATTTAACCCTTGTCTGGCGCCGCCGGACTTAAGTCGGTCTAGCGAAGAAAGGACCATGTGGCGGGGACCGACTTCAGGCGATGTGCAATTTTGAGCAATATTTGACTCTGAGAGAGAGACGAGCGGTGGGAGGAGCGTAGGTCGGCTCTAACCGTTCGGCACGGCTCCCGCGCCAGCACTGGGCCCAACTCCACACACACCCACACTCACTGCCTCGCTACACAGGGAATTATGTAAGGAAATGACCGTATTTTAGGGATTTTTCCTTCGTCTTGCACGATCGTTGCAAGAGAAGGCGTGGTCGTAGAAGGATAGTTCTGGTGTCATTGGAAAGCTCAATTATCGCCCTTTCAGGGATACATAATTGTATTACGCTCTGGCTCTTGTTTATGCATGGAAAAGAGCACGGAAACAAGGTCGTTTAGGGTAAATCCACCCGCTTGGCGGGTAGTAGAAGTTACTGACGGGCCCTCTCGTAAGGCGTTAAACCCGAATTGTCTAAAGTTGAGAACCACTTTTTTCAGATAAAATATCTAAAATAAATAATTCATATATTTTTAAAAGGCATGAGGACTGCATAATGTGTCTGTAATTATCGGACTCTGTAATATTTGTCCTACTGTCTTTTATAATAGGTGTAATAGTACCCTTCAGCAAGTCATCAGGGAGATAGCAGTGGATAAAACAAGTATTTAAAAAATGAGCAATATTTTCCAAAAAAGACCAAGAGGCATTCTTTAAAAAAATAGTGTGAATAAAATCATGACCTTCACCAGAGTTAAGACGCATTAAAAAAAATTGTATAGTGTGACTAGAGATCTTTAAACTCATTGTTCTACCTTCAGGCCACGCTTGCTTATCATCATTTAAGAAGTCTCGCTTGGCGTTAGGATTATTTGGAGGTTGACTTAAAAGAATATTTTCTGTAAATCCTTTAGTTATATTAGAATTGCCACTCTGGCCATTTATAACACTTGATACCTTTTTACATCCTTTCTTTCTTTTTACTTCATTCCAAAATTCAATCTTATTCTTATATAAAAAAACTTTTCCATTATTGAATTACAAATCTCTCTCTGTTCGTTTATTTTACATTCATTTAGTGCTTTTTTTAATTCTCTCCGACTGTCTAACATATCTCTATGTTATCATATAACATATCTAACATATAACATAACTCTAACATATCTGTTCCTCGTATCCTGCCTTTCCTCACCCAGGTTAAGAATTTCTCCCTGGCAATAGTGTGTTTCGCCTTAATACACCGGTTCCATCCTGGTATCACTTTATATTTGTTCTTTTTAATATTAGCACGTGCATAGTCTCTACTAGCGCTCACAATGCTGGTCGTGATTAGTGAATACAATTTATCAATCTTTCTTAGATGACTGGGATCCCGATACCCTAACCTATGACAATCATGAATAGGGAAGGAATAACAATATTGTAAAAGATTGTCAACCCTCTGATTAATATGATTCATTTCTTGCATGCTTAACCTTTGCCAGTTAACACGAGTTTGATTATTTTCAGCAAGTAAGCCAGAATCTTTAATCTTTTGACCTTCCCTAGTAAATTTTAAAGTAGCTTCCATTGGCAAGTGGTCCGATCCTATAATGTGTTGAAGTATTTTTATGTTGTTAATTGTAATATGATTGTGTACCTTGCCTATTATATGATCCAGCCATCTGGTGACGGAATCCCCATATCCAACAAATGTATAGGAGTCATTATCCAATATATCCACATCATAACACCTCAGTCAGTTTATATTCATACATTTTAACAAATTTCGCCAGGCTCTACCTGAGAAAGGGTCGGAATTGAAGTCACTTATCAGAAAAAATGTCATCATAATTATTATTGCTGATAAGATCCTCCACTACTGATTGGGACTCTAAATATTTATTTAAAGTTTCAGCTCTCCATACGTCACTATTCAGATAAATATTGATAAATGCCACGTTGCGCCCAAATATATATATATTAAGGACCATATAATTTGTTTCAAATATAAATTTATTGAACTCTATTTGTAGGCCCTTTCTCCACAAAATGGCCATTCCTCCCTCAGGTCTGCCGGCATTACTTACTAATGATTTATGAGAATAGGTAGCCCCCACAGCAACGCTATCATACTCCTCATCTACAAAATCTGTATGTGCTAGTTTGTCGTCAGTTAAAAAAGTTTCCTGTAAAAAGATAAAATCATGGCCAGAAGATGTTAAGTTTCTGACTAAATCAATATTCTTCTTTAAAGAGCAGCAGTTATAAGAACATATTTTTATACAATCAGAAGCCATTATTAACCCTTCCTACCCGGGCTGCCTTAGGTAAGGACAGCACGAAAGAAGGGCCGCTACCCGGTATGCCTTATCTAAGGCATGAGCTTAATAGCCTAATTAAGCTTGGTCCGAACGCCGTGCGTACGACGTATGTCAACAAACCCAAGCGTTCGTCACCGCACCTCCGAAATCAAGAAGGAGAAGACTCCTCAATGTTATTGTTATGACGTCATGACGAAATTAGTGTCTAAAAAGCCCCCATATTGGCAACATCTCTGCAATATTGGCTCCACTGAAATCGTCATCACAACTGAACCAGTTGACTTACAGAGCTCTACTCAATGCCAAAATACAGATTGAAAACCGCACTACGATTATAGATGAGTGGGAAAGTTCTAGCAGTGAAAATAAACATAAATACGGTAGCCTAGGCCTAGACGTTTTTCGGCCATATCGCCCGGGTAGGGGCGACCGTCATTAGCTAAGACTGCCCGGGTAGGAAGGGTTAAAAAGAAATAACTAAAACATATAAACGTGAAGAATATCTAAATGGTACACAACAATGTAGTGGTGGTATGGGGGGGCTCATAGTTGTAGTTGTCTGGGTAGTAGTGTTGGTGGGGATAGTGGTGGTAGGGGGGGTCGTGGATGTGGTAGTCTGGGTAGTAGTGTTGGTAGGGGTAGTGGTGGTATGGGGGGTCATGGTTGTAGTAGTCTGGGTAGTAGTGTTGGTAGGGGTAGTGGTGGTATGGGGGATCATGGTTGTAGTAGTCTGGGTAGTAGTGTTGGTAGGGGTAGTGGTGGTATGGGGGGTCATGGTTGTAGTAGTCTGGGTAGTAGTGTTGGTAGGGGTAGTGGTGGTATGGGGGGTCATGGTTGTGGTAGTCTGGGTAGTAGTGTTGGTAGGGGTAGTGGTGGTATGGGGGGTCATGGTTGTAGTAGTCTGGGTAGTAGTGTTGGTAGGGGTAGTGGTGGTATGGGGGGTCATGGTTGTGGTAGTCTGGGTAGTAGTGTTGGTAGGGGTAGTGGTGGTATGGGGGGTCATGGTTGTAGTAGTCTGGGTAGTAGTGTTGGTAGGGGTAGTGGTGGTATGGGGGGTCATGGTTGTAGTAGTCTGGGTAGTAGTGGTGGTATGGGGGGTCATGGTTGTGGTAGTCTGGGTAGTAGTGTTGGTAGGGGTAGTGGTGGTATGGGGGGTCATGGTTGTAGTAGTCTGGGTAGTAGTGTTGGTAGGGGTAGTGGTGGTATGGGGGGTCATGGTTGTAGTAGTCTGGGTAGTAGTGTTGGTAGGGGTAGTGGTGGTATGGGGGGTCATGGTTGTAGTAGTCTGGGTAGTAGTGTTGGTAGGGGTAGTGGTGGTATGGGGGGTCATGGTTGTAGTAGTCTGGGTAGTAGTGTTGGTAGGGGTAGTGGTGGTATGGGGGGTCATGGTTGTAGTAGTCTGGGTAGTAGTGTTGGTAGGGGTAGTGGTGGTATGGGGGGTCATGGTGGTGGTAGTCTGGGTAGTAGTGTTGGTAGGGGTAGTGGTGGTATGGGGGGTCATGGTTGTAGTAGTCTGGGTAGTAGTGTTGGTAGGGGTAGTGGTGGTATGGGGGGTCATGGTTGTAGTAGTCTGGGTAGTAGTGTTGGTAGGGGTAGTGGTGGTATGGGGGGTCATGGTTGTAGTAGTCTGGGTAGTAGTGTTGGTAGGGGTAGTGGTGGTATGGGGGGTCATGGTTGTAGTAGTCTGGGTAGTAGTGTTGGTAGGGGTAGTGGTGGTATGGGGGGTCATGGTTGTAGTAGTCTGGGTAGTAGTGTTGGTAGGGGTAGTGGTGGTATGGGGGGTCATGGTTGTGATAGTCTGGGTAGTAGTGTTGGTAGGGGTAGTGGTGGTATGGGGGGTCATGGTTGTAGTAGTCTGGGTAGTAGTGTTGGTATGGGTAGTGGTGGTATGGGGGGTCATGGTTGTAGTAGTCTGGGTAGTAGTGTTGGTAGGGGTAGTGGTGGTATGGGGGATCATGGTTGTAGTAGTCTGGGTAGTAGTGTTGGTAGGGGTAGTGGTGGTATGGGGGGGTTGTGGTTGTAGTAGTCTGGGTAGTAGTGTTGGTAGGGGTAGTGGTGGTATGGGGGGTCATGGTTGTAGTAGTCTGGGTAGTAGTGTTGGTGAGGATAGTGGTGGTGTGGGGGGGTCGTGGATGTGGTAGTCTGGGTAGTAGTGTTGGTAGGGGTAGTGGTGGTATGGGGGGGTTATGGTTGTAGTAGTCTGGGTAGTAGTGTTGGTGGGGATAGTGGTGGTATGGGGGGGTCGTGGTTGTGGTAGTCTGGGTAGTAGTGTTGGTGGGGATAGTGGTGGTATGGGGGGGTCGTGGATGTGGTAGTCTGGGTAGTAGTGTTGGTAGGGGTAGTGGTGGTATGGGGGATCATGGTTGTAGTAGTCTGGGTAGTAGTGTTGGTAGGGGTAGTGGTGGTATGGGGGGTTATGGTTGTAGTAGTCTGGGTAGTAGTGTTGGTGGGGGTAGTTCAGTTCAGTTCACTTCAGTTCTTTATTTCATATAGTATATACATAAATACAAACATTACAAAAGTCATGTACATCTCATTAAAAGACAAATTATAACAGGGTATTATATAGTAATACATATCAATCTAGTAAATAATTATGTACTAGTAGACTCAGAAGTGTGCTGTGACGCATGTCGAGTATGAGCATGCTGTACAGAACGCCCAGTCAGGCCCCACTCTCGCTAGGATCGTCGGGGCAGGAACTTTGGCTGTAGTCTGTGTAGAGTTTCCTAACTCAGTTTATGTGAACCGTTGTACTATAAGTATTATCATTATGTATTTTGTTTTCTTCTAAGTCAACGAGTTCTATTTTATATCATTAGATATAAGTATTGTGTGTGGGACTTGTATGTAATGATGAGAGGAGAGATATTGCGTGGCGTGGGATTAGTGAGTACGCCACGCGGGCCGGTAGGCCTAATTCCCTCCTTCCTCCTCCCTTCCTCCCTTTCAGCGCGTGGGAAGTTCTTTGTCAATCCCAGATTGAGAGAGTATATGACGTCATGATTGCCAGTGGGCGGTCCTTAAGTAGTTTGAGATATGCCGCTAGAGGGCCGAGTATAAAAAGAGAGGTTTTTGCCACCATGCTTCAGAACTCATCAGGCAAAGCGACCTCTCATATCCCTTGCAACTATCCATATTCTTCCGACTGATGTGAACTTTCTCTACTCTCTGAACAGCCTACCTTCTTCTCTTCTCGTCCCTGTTTATAACCTCAATGACCCCTTTGGTGCAGATTTAGTCAGCCAAAGTATTATCGCTTGAGTTCTCACGAGATAAGTGCCTGTTAGATAGCCTATTTTGGAAGGGTTAACTAGAATAGGATTGATTGATGTTTGTTGCACTCGTATATGTATTTCCCTGTGTACTATTATTCATGTTCCTGTTTTCTGCTGGTTTAGGTAATGCTAGACTGGGATAGGGTTCCTCGAGTTGTGATTTCCTATGAGTGCTAGGTTGGTTGAACCAGCACAATTGCAACGGAGACGTGGGAAGCCTAGGGGGTCTTTTTGATTGTGTACCGTGGGAGTTTAGCACTGTGTTGCGAGTGAGGGCTTTTGCCTGTGCCACCCAACACTGTGCTATCTCATTTGCTTGACTTTGAGAGGATCGCCAGGAGAGAACCAGATACTAGTGATCTGGATCTCTCAAGAGAGCATCCCGTCAATTACCGTAATTTGGCCGCACAGTCTTAAGGACCTCGCTAGGCTACGAGCCGCTTGCTCAGCCATTGTCTCTTAACCTTAGATATCCCAGCTAGACTTTGCTCGACCAGCAGATACAGCATAGTATTGAAGCTTCTCCTTATGTATATTATTGTTTAAGCACTATTGATTTCATGTGTGGCACGCTTAGCTACTTCAGAGATTAGTGGCCCACGAGCACAATCTTAGTAGGCTATTGCCAGTGCATTGTCGGAGTACTTCTTCTTAATGTTTGCCATATCCTATTGCTTATTCTTATAATTCTTCTTATGTCAATTTAAAGCCTTTAATTACCAGTGAGTTATTCATTAAATTGCTGTTCAAAATCCGATACTTACTTCTTATGAGTATTCGAGAAGCATCTAACTTATCAGAAGATTCCTTGCTTGATGCTCGAGGACTATTGTTTAACGTAACGTAATAGTGCCGATCCGAAGTAGAGGGTGGAGGACTTCTTAAGTTCTTAGTTCAAGGGTGGATTACTTCGGCTTCGGCCAACACTATTCTTTAGTGTTGTAGTACTTTCTTCTTTGTTTGATTGTTGACCAGGCTAGATAACTCCCGTCTTGTTATTAGTCTGTTGTGTGAAACGCTAGTACCGAGTTCTTGTATACCCCGTTATAGCAGATAGAACTCTGGAGGGTAGTGGCGTTTTTTGTTCGGCTGGCAGTACTCTGGGGTTGGGATCGTGTGTTTCCGTTGTGGCAGCGAGCCATACTCGAGTCCTGTGTAAGAGCCCTAGTGTACCCGAGTGCCCGGTCGTAACAAATGGCGACCTTGCTTAGGATTTTGTGAACAGTATAATTTTTTGCAGAGTTGTACAACATTTGTTTGTTCGTACTTTAGCGTACATATTGAAGAATATTTTTTTTTTGTAAGGCAATTAGGAGAGCATTTAAGAGACTCCAGTTAATTTAGTAATTAGTGCTTACATAAGGGAGTTTAACACTTTTGTCTCGAGAATTTTTTGTGAACTTCAGTATGTCGTGCCCTAGTATTGACGAGGAGCGAGAGATGCCAGTTGAAGAGGTGCCGTTAGTAATCAGTGAGGAGGATGCTAGAGTTTTTGTGAGTAAGCGGTACCACGTGACGGAGGAGAGGTTGACTGGGGTGAATATTTATGGCTTGCACCTGATAGCCAAGGTTTTGGGTCTATCCAATGTAGGAGGGATGTCCAAGGGGGAGCTGATTTCCTGGGTGTTGCGTGGGCGACATGGGGTTTCGGAGGAGAGGGCGTTTGGGGGGGTTCCTCCCCAGATCCCCTCTCACTCGACTCTCACAGTGCCGTCCACTCAGTTGCCGGAGGTTAGCACTCTCCCACAGAGGGATGAGAATTGGAAGATTGGAGTGCCCTCGGGCGGTGCGTATGGTGGTTCCCCAGTTTTTGCCCCCCCTCCTTCAGTAGTGGCAGCTCCCTCTTCCTGCCTGTCTCCAGATATGATATTTAGACTTGAGCTTGCTAAAATTGAGGCTGAGTCTAGGAAGCAGGAGAATGAGACTAGGAGGCATGAGATTGAGGTTAGGAGGCACGAGGCTGAGCTTAGGTACGACTCAGAGAAATATTGTGCTCAAATAGATTTAGATAAGACTCGTGCAGAGTCGACAGGGATTCGGATGGGCCGTGAGGGCCAAGTAAGAGAACAGTCCTTGTCTCACTTAGTCAAATTGGTGCCGGCATTTAGTGAAACCGAAGTCACAGAATTTTTTAATCGTTTTGAGAAGAAGTGTAGGGAGCATAATTGGCCTGAAGAGAAGTGGGCAGCTCTAGTCTCCTCAAGACTTACGGGTAAGGGTCTGAAGGCTTATGATGCACTGCCTTTAGAGTCTTGCATTGACTACCCAGTATTGAAGAGAGCTGTCCTACGGGCATACGAGTTGCAACCAGAAACATATCGATTGAAGTTTCGGGGTGTTACGAAGACTAGGGAGGCGACCTTTCTTGAACATGCCCGGGACTTAAAAGATGCACTTGCTAACTGGACACGTTCTGAGAAAGCTGAAACGGCCGAACAGTTGACTGAGCTGTTTCTGCTCGAGCAGTTTTATAAGTGTACTGGTGCAGATATGACTTTAACTATTAAAGAAAAGAACCCTAAAACTCTACAGGAGGCAGCTGAGATGGCTGACCTCCGGCTATCATTAATTCGTGGGTGCGGGTCTGCCCAGCGTAGTGAGGCAGGTAACAAGGGGCGTGACAGCCCACCCCCCCGAGTTAGTGATATACATTATGCAAACAAGTACAAGAGCTATGATACCAAGACTGACCACAAGACTAACACCGTCCCATTTAAGAAGGGGCCGGGCCCTTCCCAGTACCAAGGGAAGCCCAGAGGGGAGTTGGAGTGTTATCTTTGTCATGAAAAGGGGCACTTTGCAAGAGTCTGTCCTAGCAAACCACCTACAGCAGCTGTGTCTTTGGCCTGCAACATTGGTGTGTCTCCGAAGTCTTCTGAGTTTGCCCGGGGCAGTTCGTCAGAGGCTGAGGCACAGCCAATGCAGAAACACCTGAGAGGCTCGAACCCTGCTCAGGATGTTTTTTGCGACCATAGAGGACGGGGTTGCGTGATGTGGGCGGGGCGCAAGCATGGAGTAGAGGTCTTGCGTGATACAGGTGCTTCCCAGACTCTGATGAACAATTTGACTGGCTACCCTATAAATGCGGCTCGGGTGGTAGTGGTGCAGGGTATTAATGCAACTCGGTCATACCCGCTGGTGCGGTTGGAGTTGGAGGTGGATGGTGTGGCACGTGAATTGGATGTTGGGATTGTGGAGAAACTGCCAGTGGAGGGCGTCGACCTTCTTCTCGGCAACGACTTTGCAATGCCCGCTTCTGAGGTTCTACCCTTAGTCGTTGCCGAGAGGCCGGCCGACGTGAGTAGGGAAGAGCAAGAGTGTGTCGAGCGGTGCCAGGCACAACCCATGGCGTGTGCTGTCACCCGAGCTCGGGCAGCTAAAGTGTCACAGCCTAGTCCTCCGTCTTCAGACCAGCAGAGGAACGATCAACAGGAGGAGGCTAAAGCTGGAGTTGGTTTTAAGAGTTTTGACTCGGCGGCTCTCCTGGGTGATTTAGTATTGGCACCTATGTTGGAGTCTGGAGAGGCCCCAGGACCTGTCACAGCTAGTGAGGAGGTAGGGCAGGAAGAGACTCCGAGGCAGCAACGTTGCACACGGAGAGAAAAAAGGGTTGCTCAGTTTGATATTGGGGGAGGACTTGGGTTGCTTCGGAAGCATCTAGACAGGTTGGTTCCCTCAGATATTTGTAAACTGCAGTTGGAGGATCCGGAAGTTCAGAAGTGTGGTAATGGTGCTGTCGAGATGAAACACGAGGACGGGGAAGCATGTCATGTGAACCTGTTGGAGGAGTTTGTGAGGCAACCACCTGAGCAGCCTACTGTCCCTGCGTTGGTCTGCCGCGGCCAAGGTGGAGAAGGAGAGGGGGGTAGTAGGGCACAGGTGGAGGAGAGAAGGGATTGTCATGTCTCGGCGGAACAGTGGGCGGGGGACACGAGTCTGGTGGCTGTGGAAGCGCTAGAGCACCTGCCTGAGCAGCAGTGTGCAGCACTCCAGCACCAGCTCGGTTCATACCCCACTGGTCGTGCCGAGCCCCTGAGTCTCACAACTCGGGCGGTGCGAGATGTTCCGCAGGCAGGTCATGTGACTGTTAAAAGACCGTTAGCCTCGTTGTTTCGGTGGTTTAAGGTGGGCGACGAGGCCTTGGCATGGTTGCCAGGTCAGGGTCGACCCATGGCTGCCAAGGGTGGTGGTCAAAAGGAGGACATTGAGCAGATTGGTAGGGTCGGCTGTGGTATCGCAGTGCCCGGTCGTCACATAGCCTCCCAATGCTGCTCTAGTCTAATGCAACAGCCCTACCACAGACCGACTGTATCTGGCCATGTCGCTAAAAGCGGTGATGCTGCGCAGGCAGATGTCGTCACAAGGAATGTGGGGGTGCGCATGTACGGTATCGGCGGGGAAGCCTTAGCTATAATGAACTGTGGGAGTGACTGCACGGGTGGTACTGATTGTCCCTCTCATGACCTGGCTGTTCTAGGGACGAAGGTGGAGAAGGAGGGAGACTACAGGTTAGAAGCTGCGGTCTCGGCTGGGTTGTGGGAGGGCACAAGGCATGTTGTTCGTGGAGACAGTGCAAGGCAGTTATTTACTAGGCTATGGCAGTACTTTCGCATGTTTGTTGCTTCTCCAGGCCTGAGGTACGGGGTAGAATCCGACATGCAGGCTGGAGATAGTGCAAGGCTCAGTTTAATTCCCTGCCGTATAAATCCTGCTCGACAGCCTATGGTGCAAGCAGAGCTGGATTACGTGTGGACGAAGGATCTGAGGGATAAGGAATGTCGTGAGTGGTCGTTGCTTGTAACTTTGTCCGAGCGTGCTAAAGAGGTATGTGGTTTTGTTGTGGACGGGAGTACCTACCAGTGCAATGTTGTGCCTGACGGACTTAAGAATGCACCAGCAACGTGTCAGAGCCTGATGAATGAAAGTGAAAAGGACAATGATGCGCTGGGGCATTTCGAGATCTATGTTCCAGCCTATGGTCCGGTCGGTGTAGTTTACCCAGATCATTACCCTCTCAAGATCTTGGACCCGTTTCACAATCGGAATATGAGGCTGACCAGGTGGTCACTAAGGTTATTGGTATATAACCTGGACATAAGCCATATTGCCGGTTGTGACAACGAGGTTGCATGTGGTCGTTCAGGGGTATATGATCCTGGGTAAATTGACACACGGGTAGCCTCCTGCTTTGGTTTGAGTAGTATTTTGCGCTTGGTGCTTGTTGGCTCGCGGTTGTAGCCCAGCGTATTGGGTCGTAAAGCAGGATTGTTGAGCGTTTGGTATAGAAGAAAATAGGCTGCCCTTATAGTGCAGCCGAAAAAAACATATTAAAATATAAAAAATCATATAAAAACTCTTTCTTTTTGATGAAGATAATTGTATAAGTTTGTCATAGCCTATAAGGTTTGAGTAGTCCACGAACTATCAAACGGCTGAGCTGCTGTAAGCTCGCTCTGGGAGCATGATATTGTGTCTTTTACTATTGTTGGGAGGAGTTATGAAATGTGAATTTTTTTTTTATAAGATGTGTTTTAGTGATAAACTCAGCGTTGTTTTAGTGCCATGCGGTCGCTGGGTGTGAGGGGTTTGATGGGGTTCTGTATATCAGATTTTAGCTCAGGGTTGAGCAAGTAAAATCTTGGGGGAGGTGTGACGCATGTCGAGTATGAGCATGCTGTACAGAACGCCCAGTCAGGCCCCACTCTCGCTAGGATCGTCGGGGCAGGAACTTTGGCTGTAGTCTGTGTAGAGTTTCCTAACTCAGTTTATGTGAACCGTTGTACTATAAGTATTATCATTATGTATTTTGTTTTCTTCTAAGTCAACGAGTTCTATTTTATATCATTAGATATAAGTATTGTGTGTGGGACTTGTATGTAATGATGAGAGGAGAGATATTGCGTGGCGTGGGATTAGTGAGTACGCCACGCGGGCCGGTAGGCCTAATTCCCTCCTTCCTCCTCCCTTCCTCCCTTTCAGCGCGTGGGAAGTTCTTTGTCAATCCCAGATTGAGAGAGTATATGACGTCATGATTGCCAGTGGGCGGTCCTTAAGTAGTTTGAGATATGCCGCTAGAGGGCCGAGTATAAAAAGAGAGGTTTTTGCCACCATGCTTCAGAACTCATCAGGCAAAGCGACCTCTCATATCCCTTGCAACTATCCATATTCTTCCGACTGATGTGAACTTTCTCTACTCTCTGAACAGCCTACCTTCTTCTCTTCTCGTCCCTGTTTATAACCTCAATGACCCCTTTGGTGCAGATTTAGTCAGCCAAAGTATTATCGCTTGAGTTCTCACGAGATAAGTGCCTGTTAGATAGCCTATTTTGGAAGGGTTAACTAGAATAGGATTGATTGATGTTTGTTGCACTCGTATATGTATTTCCCTGTGTACTATTATTCATGTTCCTGTTTTCTGCTGGTTTAGGTAATGCTAGACTGGGATAGGGTTCCTCGAGTTGTGATTTCCTATGAGTGCTAGGTTGGTTGAACCAGCACAATTGCAACGGAGACGTGGGAAGCCTAGGGGGTCTTTTTGATTGTGTACCGTGGGAGTTTAGCACTGTGTTGCGAGTGAGGGCTTTTGCCTGTGCCACCCAACACTGTGCTATCTCATTTGCTTGACTTTGAGAGGATCGCCAGGAGAGAACCAGATACTAGTGATCTGGATCTCTCAAGAGAGCATCCCGTCAATTACCGTAATTTGGCCGCACAGTCTTAAGGACCTCGCTAGGCTACGAGCCGCTTGCTCAGCCATTGTCTCTTAACCTTAGATATCCCAGCTAGACTTTGCTCGACCAGCAGATACAGCATAGTATTGAAGCTTCTCCTTATGTATATTATTGTTTAAGCACTATTGATTTCATGTGTGGCACGCTTAGCTACTTCAGAGATTAGTGGCCCACGAGCACAATCTTAGTAGGCTATTGCCAGTGCATTGTCGGAGTACTTCTTCTTAATGTTTGCCATATCCTATTGCTTATTCTTATAATTCTTCTTATGTCAATTTAAAGCCTTTAATTACCAGTGAGTTATTCATTAAATTGCTGTTCAAAATCCGATACTTACTTCTTATGAGTATTCGAGAAGCATCTAACTTATCAGAAGATTCCTTGCTTGATGCTCGAGGACTATTGTTTAACGTAACGTAATAGTGCCGATCCGAAGTAGAGGGTGGAGGACTTCTTAAGTTCTTAGTTCAAGGGTGGATTACTTCGGCTTCGGCCAACACTATTCTTTAGTGTTGTAGTACTTTCTTCTTTGTTTGATTGTTGACCAGGCTAGATAACTCCTGTCTTGTTATTAGTCTGTTGTGTGAAACGCTAGTACCGAGTTCTTGTATACCCCGTTATAGCAGATAGAACTCTGGAGGGTAGTGGCGTTTTTTGTTCGGCTGGCAGTACTCTGGGGTTGGGATCGTGTGTTTCCGTTGTGGCAGCGAGCCATACTCGAGTCCTGTGTAAGAGCCCTAGTGTACCCGAGTGCCCGGTCGTAACAGTGCCCACATCTAACCATGCTCATGCTTTTGTAACCAACTTATCCTTGTTCCAACAATATCTAAGTCATTGTCTTCAACACTTACGTCGTATATATTTCTAAATAAAAGACTTATGTTTTGAAGATAAAAATTATTTCTAAGATTGACAAATGAACATCTAAACGATATATTCTTATGTTTTATCCTCTTATACTGCCTACCTTGAATGAGAGCAATATGGTGGTTTAGTAATAATAGTGGTGGCATGGGGTGGGTCGTGGAAGTGGTAGTCTTGATAGTAGTGTTGGTGGGGGTACTGGTGGTATGGGGGGTCATGGTTGTAGTAGTCTGGGTAGTAGTGTTGGTGGGGGTAGTAGTGGTATGGGGGGGTCGTGGATGTGGTAGTCTGGGTAGTAGTGTTGGTAGGGGTAGTGGTGGTCTGGGGGAGGAGGGAGGTCGTGGTTGTGGTAGTCTGGGTAGTAGTGTTGGTTGGGGTAGTGTGGGTATGGGGGAGTCGTGGTTGTGGTAGTCTGGGTAGTATTGTTGGTGGGGATAGTGGTGGTATGGGCGGGGAGTCGTGGTTGTGGTAGTCTGGGTAGTAGTGTTGGTGGGGGTATTGGGGGTCGTGGTTGTGGTAGTCTTGGTAGTAGTGTTGGTGGGGGTTGTGATGGAATAGGGGGTCGTGGTTGTAGTAGTCTGGGTAGTAGTGTTGGTGGGGGTAGTGGTGGTATGGGGGGGTCATGGTTGTGGTAGTCTGGGTAGTAGTGTTGGTGGGGGTAGTGGTGGTATGGGGGGGGTTGTGGTTGTGGTAGTCTGGGTAGTAGTATTGGTGGGGGTAGTGGTTGTGGTAGTCTGGGTAGTAGTGTTGGTGGGCGTAGTGGTGGTATGGGGGGGGGTCGTGGGTTTGGTAGTCTGGGTAGTAGTGTTGGTGGGGGTTGTGGTGGTGTGGGGGGGTCGTGGTTGTGGTAACCTGGTTAGTAGTGTTGGTGGGGATAGTGGTGGTATGGGGGGGTCGTGGTTGTGGTAACCTGGTTAGTAGTGTTGGTGGGGATAGTGGTGGTATGGGGGGGTCGTGGTTGTGGTAGTCTGGGTAGTAGTGTTGGTGGGGGTTGTGGTGGTATGTGGGGGGGGGGGTCAGGGATGTAGTAGTCTGGGTAGTAGTGTTGGTGGGGGTAGTAGTGGTATGGGGGGGGGGGTCGGCGATGTGGTAGTCTGGGTAGTAGTGTTGGTGGGGATAGCGGTGGTATGGGGGGTTGTGGTTGTGGTAATGTTGGTGGGGGTAGTGGTGGTATGGGGGGTTGTGGTTGTGGTAATGTTGGTGGGGGTAGTGTGGTATGGGGGGTCATGATTGTAGTAGTCTGGATAGTAGTGTTGGTGGGGGTAGTGGTGGTATGGGGGGGTTGTGGATGTGGTAGTCTGGGTAGTAGTGTTGGTGGGGGTAGTGGTGGTATGGGGGGGTTGTGGATGTAGTAGTATGGGTAGTAGTGTTGGTGGGGGTAGTGGTGGTATGGGGGTCATGATTATAGTAGTTTGGGTAGTAGTGTTGGTGGGGGTAGTGGTGGTATGGGGGTTCATGATTTTAGTAGTCTGGGTAGTAGTGTTGGTGGGGATAGTGGTGGTATGGGGGTCATGGTTATAGTAGTGTTGGTGTGGATAGTGGTGGTATAAGGGGAGGGGGGGTTGTGGTTATTGTAGTCTGGGTAGTAGTGCTGGTGTGGATAGTGGTGGTATAAGGGGAGGGGGGGGGGTTGTGGTTATGGTAGTCTGGGTAGTAGTGTTGGTGGGGATAGTGGTGGTATGGGATGTCGTGGTTGTGGTAACCTGGTTAGTAGTGTTGGTGGGGATAGTGGTGGTATGGGGGGGTCGTGGTTGTGGTAGTCGGGGTAGTAGTGCTGGTGGGGATAGTGGTGGTATAAGGGGAGGGGGGGGTTATGGTAGTCTGGGTAGTAGTATTGGTGGGGATAGTGGTGGTATGGGATGTCGTGGTTGTGGTAACCTGGGTAGTAGTGTTGGTGGGGATAGTGGTGGTATGGGGGGTCGTGGTTGTGGTAGTCTGGGTAGTAGTATTGGTGGGTGTAGTGGTGGTATGGGGGGTCATGGTTGTAGTAGTGTTGGTGGGGATAGTGGTGGTATGGGGGGGTCATGGTTGTAGTAGTGTTGGTGGGGATAGTGGTGGTATGGGGGGGGTCATGGTTGTAGTAGTGTTGGTGGGGATAGTGGTGG
>JBAKBP010027642.1:0-29780 GCA_037953745.1 Lithodes maja | reverse complement strand
CCGACATCTTCTTTACTTTAATTTTAAATTGTGACCGGGGTAGGAGATTCATTTCTCTTGCCTTCTGGAGAATCTCCCTTTGTGTGTGAGCCCCTTTTGATAGCTCGGGTATTCTTATTCTACCAATAAAGGGTTCAAGCCTTTCAAAAAAAAAGTTGGCTGTTATCAAGGGTGTGAATGGAGTCGGACAATGGATTCCCGAGAGGCTTTGGTGACGACTACAGACGTGCCGAATATTCGTGTCCTGAGCCTTCACGTGATTCCTGAAGGAGATCTCGCAGTTCTGCATTATTTCATGTTCATCCTCGTCTGGCAACCACCCCCCCCGGCAGCGTGGCGCGTTGCTACCCTCTTGCTCTGAAGCCTAACTCACTCTCTCTCTCTGAACTCCCATTGTCTTATCTATCAACTTCTCTATTGATACTACATATTAAATGGAAGGTCTCGACATGGCTTAAAACAAAACCCACCACTGGTTAGCACATGACGAGACCTTTGCAGAGATACAAAGAACATAGTTATAAGTTGTCACACTCAATATACATAGCGGCTGACGGTAGCCAGATCACGGGCGGTACAGTGGAGTACCATGGAGTACAATCAGGTTGCGTTGCAACGCACTGGGTGCGTCACAGCCCCCCCAAGATTTTAGATAATCGACCTTAGAAGCATTATCAAAATCTGACAGGCAACCAACCGACCTGCTACCCTTAGCTGCCACTAATTGCAAAAGGTGCACAACAACTGAAGTGTGAATTATACATAAAACACAATATCGCATGCATCATGCTACAACAATAAAGACTTACAAAACTAAAAAAAAAAAAAAAGAGTTTTCTCGTTTATTTTATTGTTTTATAATCTTTTTGGACGGCGTTATGATAGCCTAATTTTACTCCTGCTCAACCCACACACCGTGCATGACTATCTTGGATCATCAACCCTTGATAGACAATCTGCTATCACGTTCTCACTCCCGGCAATATGCTGAATGTTGAGATTATACTCTTGGAGCATTAGGGACCACCTGGTCAACCGCATATTCCGATTGTGAAACTGATTTAGGAATTTCAAGGGATGATGGTCCGTATAAATCGTCACTACCGGGCCGTAGGCTGGAACATAAACTTTGAAATGTTTGAGCGACAAAACGATAGCCAGAAGCTCCTTCTCTATAGTCGAGTAATTCCTTTGTGCCGAATTAAACTTGCGAGAAAAGAAGCTCACTGGGTGTTCCAAGCCCTCGGAATCAGTCTGCAGTAACACTGCCCCGGCACCCACACCGCTGGCATCAGTCGCCAGCTGAAAACTCCTGGAGTAGTCTGGGGCCCTCAAAATCGGATGTGTACACAGCAGGTGCTTGACTAGGTCGAAAGCCCTCTGACACTCCGCAGCCCAACAGAACTTCACTGACTTCGACAGTAGATCAGTTAACGGTGCTAAGACAGTAGAGTATCCCCGGATGAAGCGCCTATAATAGCCTATCATACCTAGGAACCGCATGACCTGGCGCTTAGTGGTGGGCCTGGGAAACATATTGATAGCCTGTATCTTGCTCAGGGGGGGGCACACCCGGCCTAACCCGACCACAAAGCCAAGATACTGCACAGTAGCCTTTACAAACTCGCACTTCCTCAGGTTCACCACCAGCCCAGCATCGTGCAACTTCCCAAACAGGGTCTCTAAGTGCCTTAGGTGATTTTCAAAATCGTCATCATATACTATCACGTCATCAAGGTAGACCGTGCAGTTAGGGATTTCGTCACAAATATCGTTCATCAGGTTCTGAAACGTGGCAGGTGCGTTCTTAAGCCCATAAGGCATTACGTTACATTGGTAGGTCTTGCCATCTACCACAAAACCACAAACTTGCTTAGCTCGGTCCGACAGGGGTACTTGCCAGTAGCCTTTTACAAGATCAATTTTAGTAAGGTACTTTGCATTCCCTATCTTGTCCACGCTGTCGTCAACTCGAGGCAAAGGGTAAGGGTTGGTAGTGGTCAAGCCATTTAGCCTACGAAAATCTATGCAGAACCGCACCTTGCCGTCAGGTTTTGGCTGCAACGTGACGGGTGATGTCCACTTCACATAACCTTCAGTGATCATCCCTCTCTCAACCATGTACTTTAACTCCTCCCGTAAAGCTGGCAACTTTACCGGGGGCACACGGTAGGGCACTGACTTGAAGGGCACATTATCACCGACGTCCACGTCGTGCGTTACCTGAGTAGTGAGACCTGGGTGTTCGGCGAAAACAGAGGGGTATGACCTGAACAGGCCTAGGACAGCAGCACCCTGGTGCTCAGGCAGGTGACTTACAGCTTGCCTAGCCTCTTGTTCAGTATTCCCCGCCCACTGTTCCGCGGAAATGACACAGTCCCAGCTATCCTCCTCAGCAGCATGACTGTCCCCACCTCCTTCTCCACCCTGGCCGCTGCAGGCCAGCATAGGGACAGTGAGAGGCTCTGAGGGGCGTCTCACATACTCTTTCATGAGGTTAACATGACATAACTGATGTTTTTTCCTACGGTCAGGTGTTGCAACGAGATAATCAAGGTCGGACAGTTTCTTAGCCACCACATACGGCCCAATGAACTTGGCAGAAAGGGGGTGTCCAGGCAAAGGTAAAAGCAACATTACCTCCTGACCCACCGAAAACTCCCGAAGCTTCACCTTGGCGTCATACTGGTGCTTCATGACCGCCTGTGCATTAACCAAGTTATTACCTGCCGCTGCCATGCAACCTATAAGTCTCTCCCGGCTCTCAAGGACATATTTAAGTACAGACCCCGGCTTCTCTTCGCCCTCCCAGATCTCTTTCACCATACTTAAAGGTCCTCTCACATTATGGCCAAAGACTAGTTGATTTGGACTGAACCCCAGGCTCTCTCCTGGGACTTCACGTGCAGCGAACAGAACATACGGCAGACCCAAATCCCAATCAGTGTCATGTTCTGCACAGTAACAGCATAGCATACTCTTCAGGGTCGAGTGCCACCGCTCCAAGACTCCCTGACTCTCGGGATGGTAGGCTGACGACACTACAGAACATATACCGTGCAACTGAAGGGTTTGCTTGAACAATTTGGATGTAAAATTGCTCCCCTGGTCTGACTGCACCTCACGTGGAAATCCATAACGGGAACAGAACAATAATAAGTTTTTAACAACTGCCTTTGCCGAGCCGTTTCTCATGGGGTATGCGTCCGGGTATCTCGTAGCCACATCCATGATTGTCAACAGGAATTTATTGCCACTACTAGTAGGCGGGAAAGGGCCAACCAAATCTACTACAACATTGCTGAACGGAGGCCCGGTGACAGGTATGGGAAACAAAGGTGCCTTCGGGATTGTCTGGTTAGGCTTCCCCGTTGTCTGGCAGGTCGCACACCCAGCCACCCATGCACAGACATCAGCCTTGACCCCAGGCCACCAGAAAAACCTGCCCAATGCCGCCAATGTTTTTGTTACCCCCAAATGACCCGCCACCGGCACATCATGCGCCAGACACAATAAGGACTCTCTACACTTATTTGGAACAACCACCTGGTCTACTACCCTCGCACCGCCCTCCCACTTCGATTTGGGGTCTAGAAATCTGCGGTACAATATCCTGTTGAGCCTAAAGAAATCTCCCGGCTTCGCATCCCCATCTTCCTTCAACTCTATGGCACCATTGCTATAACGAGCTAGGCTAGCGTCTTGCAGCTGCTGCTCACTAATGTCCCCGGGCGTCAATGCATCAAGATGGTTTTGTAATAAGACATTACCCCGGCTAGTAGGCTCTACTGCCTTAGTGGCTCTCGCTACAGCTCTTGCCTCACGCGAAGTCTTACCCAACTCTGCCTTGTTACACACCATATCTGGGCCAGAGTCAACTCCTGTGTTTATTATAGGTCCAAGTACCGAATCACCGAGAAGTGCAGCAGAATCAATGTCCCTTTTCCTGCCCTTAGCAACCTTCTCCTGATCCTTCCTCCACTATCCCCGAGGTTGAGTGCTAGGCTGTGCAGGAGCCGCAGAGCGAGATCGGGTTACCACACAGGCCATCTCATCCTGTTGGCACCTCCCAACCCATTCCCGATTCTCACCATCCACGTCGGCCGCCCTTTCGGCAACGACTAAGGGTGGAGTCCCGGAAGTGGGCACCGCAAAGTCGTTGCCGAGAAGAAGGTCGACGCCCTCAACTGGCAAACACTCAACGATCCCTACATCCAGCTCCCTGCACACCTTTCCCACTCTCAACTCCAACCTCACAAGTGGGCATGACCTCGTAGCATTTATACCCTGCACCACAACAACTCTGGCCGCATTTATCGGTTTCCCTGTGAAGTTCCTCAACAAAGTTTGCGAAGCCCCCGTATCCCTCAGCAAGTCAACCCTCCGTAGTTCACTCCCCCAGCTCACAAACCCGTGTCCCCGATGGCTACAGAAAGTGTCCCGGACAGGTGTCGAGCCTTCCGTACGCTTCTTTACCGCGTGTGCCTCAGCTGCTGACAACCTACCCCGGGCAGTTGCTGCAGCCTTCAGAGACACACCGATACTGTGAACCAATGACACCGGCTTAGCGGGAGTGTTACTAGGGCACTTACGTGAATAATGGCCTAGCTTCTGACATTTGTAACATTTCACATCCCCAATGGGCTTCTTCCCTTGTGCGGGCGAAGAAGGGGCCTGACCTTTAGTAAACGGGAGAGGCTTGTGTTTGTAGGTGTTATTAGGTGCAATGCTTTTAGTGTGGTTATGTGTGTCATAGGATTTGTTATTATCGAAAACTCTGGTGGGTGGGGTATAGCGCCCCTTCTGCCCTGACTCAGCCCTCTGAGCGGCACCGCAACCACGAATCAATGATAATCTGAGGTCTGCCATCTTGGCAGCCTCCTCTACTGTCTTGGGACATTTTTCCTTAATGTTCAGCGTTAGATCGGTTCCAGTACATTTGTAAAACTGTTCCAGATAGAAAAGTTGCTTAATTTCCTCAGCCGACTCTGCGTGCTCGGACCGAAACCAGTTATTACATGCATCTGTTAAGTCCCGTGCGTGCTCCATAAAACTGACGTAGCTCTTCTTATTCACGCCACGGAACTTCAATCTATAAGTTTCGGGTTGCAGTTCGTAGGCCCGGAGCACAGCCTCCTTCACCAGTCCATACACGACACTCTCGTCCAGTGACAGTGCATCGTAGGCTTTCAACCCCTTACCCACTAGACGTGATGAAACTAATGCTGCCCATTTAACCTCCGGCCAGTTATACTCATGACACTTCTTTTCGAAACGAGCAAAAAACTCAGTCACTGCTGTCTCATCAAATGCGGGTACTAACTTAATTAAATGCGAAAGTGAGTCTGTAACCCGGTGCCCACCACCGAGATGACGCCCCGTGGTCTCTACTCTAGACTTCTCGACATCCATTTCAGCCTGGTACCTGGTTGCATCCTGATTGGCTTGGATTCTAGCAACCTCTATGCGTTCTATACTAGCCTGTTGTATCTGAGTCTCCTGCAGCTTAATCCGTTCTATACTAGCCTGTTGTATCTGAGTCTCCTGCAGCTTAATCCGTTCTATACTAGCCTGTTGACTCTCTTGCAACTTAAGCTTAGCTAGTTCTAGCTGAAATAACATCTCAGGAGACAGGCCTGGGGGGGGAGAGCACAAAATGGGGGATCCACACCGAGACGTGTTTACGGGTAAGCCAGCTTGCCATTGAGAACCCTCCTGCTGCATCGTGCTAAGACTCGCTGGCGGAGGGCCCAGCTCAGGGGTAGAGTGGAATGGAGGCTTGGAGGGAACCCCCCAAGACCCCCCTCCACCCACCGCCCCATCGCCATCACCCAACAAACATGCCACCAAATTCTTCTTGGGCCAACTGTCAGGACAGTCCCGCCCCAGAACCGTGGCTAAACAGCGAAGACCGTAACAATCAATAGCCTGCAGGCGCTGTTCGGTCAAAGGTGTCTGCAAAAATGCCCGGGCATCCCTCTCTCCACTTATAACACTCCCCTCCCTAAATATCTGCTGTACTTGCTGGTCACTAGGCTGTACCGTGTTATCCTCCCCCGTAAATGATGAGTCATTAGACATAGTGCTGGTTATACAATTGCTGTTCATAAAAAAAAAAAAGTGCTTATTACTAATTGCAGTCTCGACTCACAAAATATTAAAGATGCTTAAATGACTCTACTCTAGACACCTAACGAAACAAGCTGCAAGTCCACCAATACAATAATGACACAATAAAAATTCCTCCAATATGCAAGAAAATTCTAGCCAGCTCTACTAGGTAGCATAGAATAGTTCTCCAAAAAACATGTGATAGGATACTACTGAATCTTGTGCAAGGTCGCCATTTTGTTACGGCTGGATCGGCAATACATATTCGGGATTCTTGATCGTAGGACAGAAATGGCTTAAGTGACAACGACACGCTCGATTCCAGTCCCAAATACTATATGCTCCAGACAACAAAAGCACCAACGCCCTACAGAGTTATCGTCTACGGTAACGAGGTACCTTAACTCGGCGAAAGTGTACAACAGGGGTAGGCTATGAGGCTAAACTCCCTCAGACATTTATAGGTTACGTTATTACTAAAGTAATGCAATACTCAAGAAACTACGTTAATATTAAGCCTCTGATAATGTAGAATAGAAGCAGGCTAAAGGTATGACAGTGAAATGCTAAATGACAAATGTACACGCCTACTTGAAAGCGCGTGCACTACACTAACTGTCCCCTACTAACATGCACTAGCATGTAGCATACAAGATGTTCATGATCCAGTAGATACCTAATAATACACATGGGAGGAACATAAATAGTAGTCACTTATTATAATAATGAATCTATACTTGGAATAACTAAAAGGTTGCAGGCAACAGTACTGCGCCGGTAGCCTACTACCGCATAGGCTACTTCGCTTCTCTCACTCTGTCTCCCCTCCGAGTCCGTATGCGCCCTACGCAACAGAACTCCGGACACAGCAGCAAAACGACAGTGCAGTTAATTGATACATGAAAGTATTAATAGTGTTGTCTTGTGTGTGAGTAATGTGTATTGTAAAGTGTTACATATATATACTTAAAGAGAGCTGCAATGCATAGTAAAATAAAGATATATCCCACTCATCATCCCCATGTGTTCTAGCTAGCAGGCCAAGTCACAGGAACAACGAGTCCCAGCACCGAAAGCGAGAACCCAGGAGAAGACTGTAGAGAACACAAGGACAGATAAATTACGTTACTCTACTATACCGGCACTACGAGCGAGCTGTAGTCTCGGGTGCTACACTCGCTCCTGGCTCGGTATGCAAATCAAGGCTAAGTCCTCGTCCCTCTACAGGCAACTCCTGGGCATGGTCGGGCTCTTACACATGGCACCAGTCTAGTCACAAATGGGATGATGAGCGGGGCATATAACTCGTGAACATGTAGAACGTTCACCAACTATACTCATCAAGAAGATCGCTGTTCACATTAACCCCTTAAATCTAATACATGTAAATATATGCTTGTCCTAAGAGTAATACGAGAGGTGAGTGCTGAAACTCCTTTAGGACCTCAAGGGAAGGTTATGCATTTAAATAGAGAGAAGAATGAAATGAGAGTAATGTCGTCAGAGAGAAAGAGTGCAACCGTGAGAAGTTGGGAGAGAGGGCAAGGGATGTTAGAATCTCAAAGGTTCTAGGCAACCCGGTCATGGAACACGCAGCCAGCCTCCAGGCAATGTGCTGTACGACAACATGGGCCCAGCCCAAGCAGCGTAGGCAGGCAACAATGGACTACCAACCCTGTCGCGCCTAGCTATAAGCGCAGGGCCGCCAACCAGTCCATACGTCTGGCAACCACCCCCCCGGCAGCGTGGCGCGTTGCTACCCTCTTGCTCTGAAGCCTAACTCACTCTCTCTCTCTGAACTCCCATTGTCTTATCTATCAACTTCTCTATTGATACTACATATTAAATGGAAGGTCTCGACATGGCTTAAAACAAAACCCACCACTGGTTAGCACATGACGAGACCTTTGCAGAGATACAAAGAACATAGTTATAAGTTGTCACACTCAATATACATAGCGGCTGACGGTAGCCAGATCACGGGCGGTACAGTGGAGTACCAAGGAGTACAATCAGGTTGCGTTGCAACGCACTGGGTGCGTCACAATATTTATTCATATTTTTCTGTATGGTAATGTAACTATATATATATATATATTTAAATATACATTAAAACAATTGACATATTTTTTTAAATTCGGCTTTTACCTGGCAGACATTATACCAAACGCATTTTCAACCACTTTCTGGGCTCTGGATAGGCGGTAATTGAAAATGCGTTGATCATCATCCAAACCTCTCATTGGGTAAGGTTTCATCAGCCAGGTCCTCAGTGGAAATGCGTCGTCACCAATGAAGAAGAATGGAATCTCCTCGTTCCCGTTTTCAAGCGGTTCAGGCTCAGGAACACCAACGTCATTCCTCTCCAACAGCAAACGAATAGGGGTTCGTAGAAACAACCCACCATCTGACGCTGATCCCTCCGCACCAACATCGATGTAGAGGAATTTGTAGTCAGCGTCAGCGATGGCAAGCAGCACAATGGAGTGGTAACCTTTATAGTTGTAGAAGGTAGAGGCACCTTTGGGTGGTTTTCTGATGGCAACATGTTTGCCATCCAAGGCGCCCAAAGCATGTTGAAATTGCCACTTGCTAGCAAATCTATTTGCAACAGCCTTCCACTCTTCTGGTGTTGTAGGACAAACAATTACATCATCCATGTATGCACTGACAATAGCCTCACAGACGTCGGGTACAATTTTGGAGATGGTGTTGTGCGCTATCCTGAACAAGTAACTGAGACTCTTGTAGCTGTCACCTGTAGCTAGGTAACGCAACGTCACTGCCAAACGCAAACCAGGATCTATGGCTTTCCTCCAGTGTGTGTCCTTTTTGGCAATGATGGGTCGAATTTTGCTGAGAATTTCTTGAAAGAGTGCGGGGTCCAATCTCATGAAGTTTATAAAATCCGCTGGGTCCTCTTCTTCACCTTCTTTCAGGAGATTTTCATATCCCCCAAATCGACCTCGCCTTAACAGCCAGTCTCTAGTCCAACATTTCCGCTTCTTCATCTGTTTTCTCCTCTCCTCTTCCTCCTTCCTTTCCCTCTCAGCTTCCTTCCTTGCCCTGTCAGCTTCCTTCTCCCTTCTGGCAAGCTCCAATAGGCATTTCAAATAAAGTAGATCCGTCCGCTGGGTGGCAAGGGCCCGCTCAACACGTTCATTCCTCCGTAGATGCTGCGTAATCCTCTCCATCTCAAGATTTAACAGGCACGTTCAAGGGTCGAGGTTATAATGTGGTGGTGGTGAAGAGTAGCTATGCTCGGTGTGGCTGCTCAACTCAGATTGTTCTCTGTGACCGAGTCAAGGTCTTTATATACCACAGGAAGGTTTGGGGGGTTGTGGGTGGTTGTTGGGGCCAATTACTTGCGCAATTGTAACGTGAGTAGATGCTAATGCCACTGAATTTAGCACATTCATGTGACATTCGCTTAGGTTCGCACACCTCGGCGACGTATCTGCGATGGCGTTGGCGACGATCGCCATGGATTCGTTCGTTCATCGCAGGAATTTGTGCCCGGAAAAATATTCGGACAACCTCGCCGAAGTAATCGCCGGACCATCGCTTGAACCGCCGAAGACGCCGCAGAACATTCGGTGAGTCTTCTTTGACCATCGCATGATGTCGCAAGATATTTTTTTAAAACGTGACATTCCTCGCAGAGATCTTCGCTGAAACATCGCTCACTTCGCCGATAACGTCACAGAATGACGGCGATTTCATCGCATTCATCGGTGACATCTTCGTCGAGTATAATTAGTTATCTGTTTGTAACGGTCAAAATCGTAGACGTCGCAGAAATTAGATGCGAATTGACAAGACTACGTCCTCGGCGACGAAAATCGTATGAAGTCGCACATGTGGGAAAGGGGCATAAGGCAACTGCCAGCAGCCCCTTCTCTGTTTCCTCATACTCTCTCTATACTAGTTTCAAAGCAAACGGCAGATATTGTGCATAAATGCACAACTAACTCACTTGCTCTCGTGTTCCCGATTTCGACTCCTCTGAATTCTCAACTTTATGGCGCAAACTATCCAGTCATTCTCATACTAAATATTGCTATGCTGTCTATCTTTCCCTTAGCTCTTCCAACTTTCCCAAATTCTTTGACTATCTAAACTCTAAAGTGGAATATATTCTATCCATCTCTCACTTCTCGGAAATCGCCATCTTAGGAGATTTCAACGTTCACCACCGCCAATGGCTCTCCTCTCATACTACTGACCAACCTGGTGAACAAGCCTACATCTTTTCTATCCTAAATGACTTAAAGCAGTTGGTTCAGCAACCCACTCGTATCCCTGATCGCTTTGGAGATCGGCCCAACATTCTTGACCTATTTCTGACTTCTAACCCTTCTTCTTATACTGTCAATCTTGTCTCTCCGTTGAGCTCCTCCGACCATAAACTTATCTCTGTAACCTGTCCTATCCCTCCAGTACGGCCACCCGATCCTCCCAGCCGGCAGCGTTTTTGGCACTTTGGCGCTGCCTTCTGGGAGGCTCTCCGACAGTACTTCTTTGATTTCCCATGGAATGATTTTTGAATACGTGGCCGGGGAACCTCGGAGAGTGCTGAATGCATTACCAAGGTAATCCTATCGGGCTTGGAGGCATACATTACATTTTCTTTCTCTCAGACTAATGCAAACAAATTTTGGCTTTCTCACGCTCTCCACAATAAGGAGGAAGCATTAAAACGGTACCGACACCTTAAAACTCAAGATTCTCATTCTTCATATGTTTCTGCCCGGAATCAAGCCAAATTTGTCCTTCGACTTGCCAAACACTCTTTCATCAATAATAAAAGCACTGAACTATCCAACTCTAGCTCTTCCCAAGCTTTCTGGCACTTAGCCAAAAACCTCTCCAACAATTTTTCTTCCTCGTCTTTCCCTCCCCTTTTCCACTCTGATGGCACAACCATCACTTCTTCCTCTGACAAAGCTGAACTTTTCGCTCAAACTTTTGCTAGAAACTCCACTTTGAATGTTGTTGTTGTTGTTGTTGTTGTTCCCCAAGCTGCCTGGCCGAACAGCCCCAAGGCCCCGAGCAATGCCAAGGCCATAACCGAGCGCCCCCACAGAACCCTTCCTGCCGACCACAATAAAGCCTGGGTGACCGAAGCCACTCCATGGCGGGGAGCTGAGGAGGGTGTGGAAACGCCAGGGAAACCAAAGCCCCACCAAGAGCCCTGTGCCCCTCAGCAATTATGAAGAGAAAGTTGAGGGGCAAAGGAAAAATGTGACGCTTTGGCTTCCAATCTTGGTAGATTGGGAGATCAATCCACGGAAGAGACGCCGTCACTTGTGATCTAGAAAATATATAAGTAAAAGGAACAGTAAGAGTAAGCTATGGGTATGGCAGAGATCGCTCAGTTCTCACTCTGATAGACCAGCCCATCACCACATGACTAGAACCCAATCCTCTCAGCATCAGCTAGGAAAGGCCCTAGAAAGCCGCCTTTGGCGGGGGGATAGCTCCCCTATTTCAACCCCTTTCTGGTGCTGCTAGGAGAGTGGCGAACACAACCTTAGGTAACCTTAGGTAGGTATTCCTCCCTCTCCAGCTCCCACTCTCCTACATATGCAAAATATCCTGATCTCTTCTAAAGATGTACTTTCTACCCTCTCTAGGCTTAATACTAAGAAGGCCCACAGTCCGGACGGTGTTCACCCTGTTGTATTAAAAAACTGTGCTTCTGTGCTGCCTCCCTGTCTAGGCAATCTCTTTCATCTCTGTCTCTCCTCTAACGTCTTCCCTTCATGCTGGAAGTTTGCTCTCATTCAACCTGGCCCAAAGAATGGGGACCGCTCTCAACCCTCCAACTGTCGTCAAAATACTCTCATCTCTTGTATCTCTAAAGTTTTTGAAACTATTCTTGCTTCCAAATTTCCTAAGCATTTCCCTTCTCATAATCTACTCTCAGATCACCAGTATGGCTTCCTTAAAGGTCGCTCTACTGGTGATCTTCTTTCATATCTTACTAACTCATGGTCATCCTCCTTTCGGGACTTCGGTGAGACATATAGAAGGCCTTCGATAGAGTCTGGCACTAATCTTTAATTTCTAAACTACCCTACTTCGGTTTCTATTCCTCCATATGTTCATTTGTCTCTAATTTCTTTTCCGGCCGTCCCATAGCTGCGGTTATGGATGGCCATCGCTCACTTCTTCATCCTATCAACTCCAGTGTTCCTCAGGGCTCTGTCCTATCTCCTATTCTCTTTCTAATTTTCATATATAATCTTCTCAAATGAACCTCCAGTCCCATCCATTTATACGCAGACGACTTTACCTTACACTACTCAATTACTTTTCCAGAACACTCCAGCCAGCAATCTCTCAAAAATCATACGTAATGAAGCCATGCAACACTTATCTTCTTATCTAACTACTATTTCCAATTGGGGCAGAGAAAACCAATTGTTACCTTTAATGCTTCCAAAACCCAATGTTTTCATCTCACTACCTGTCCAGAACTCCCAGAGCCATTGGGCTATCCATTATACTTTAACAATACAAAAATCAATCATTCATCTTCTCTCAATATTCTTGGTGTCTCTTTTTCTTCTGCTCTCACTTGGAAGGACCATATTACTAGTCTTGCTAAGGCAGCCTCCCAGAAGCTGGGTGTGCTCAACCACCTCCAGGGGTTCCATATCCCTGCATAGCTTCTTGCTCTGTACAAGGGCACAGTGTCTCCTTGTATTTAGTATTATTCACATGTGTGGGGAGGATCCTGTCACACCGCACTCCTAGACAAAGTAGAAAGGAAGGCTTTTCGTATCATTAATTCCCGTCCACTCACAAACTCTCTGCAATCTCTCTCTCTTCGCCGCAATGTTGCATCTCTTTAATTATTCTAACGCTACTACAATAATCAGTGTCCCTCAGAGGTCTCCCAATGTATAACACTTCTACGTAGAGTATGTGTTACCTTTATGCAACACAATCCCACCCCTCCTCTGTGCAATTCTCCAACCCAAGGGTGAAACGTTACTCTCAGACTTGCTTCTATTCAACAGCTGAGCTCTGGAACTATCTCCCAGATCAGTCTTTCCCTCTTCGTATGACTTAAATTGCTTCAAACTCCGTGTGTCCAGGCATTGTATACTGTATATATATATATATATAATATATATATATATATATATATATATATATATATATATATATATATATAAATATATAGAGGTTGTATTGAAAAAAACGCTTACAGTCCCTGAGTGCTAAGTACCGAATAAAAAAAACAAGCTTACTTTATTCTATAACAAAATAAACAAAATATTAATAATTAATTATGTAAAGGTTATACAGTCAAATATTCAGTGTCGTCCAAGCATGTGTTATAATCCAAACACTGGCATTGGTCTTCCCTTTCATCCTCCCCCCCCCCCCCCCCCCCCATCTCCAAGTTAATATCCAGAAATATTGAATTATAATCATAATTAGTTATCAGGGTGAAGCAGCGTTAGTAATAATCCCTTTATACACCGTTTACAACTCAAATTTGTGTATGTAAATTAAAACCAAATCTTTCAATATAGGAAAGACCAAAGGCATCTTGGATGAAGCAAATAAACGATCCTCAAGTGGTCTGCAGACATTACTGCCATATGTTAGTAAATTAAAAAGCAATGCTGAATGATAAAAATACTCAAACAATGTGGGCATTACAAAGTTATAGCCTAATGTTAATTCATTAATTGTAGCCTACACTAGTGAACATTAATTCAAATACAAACTTATTCGAAGTTGAATTGAATCTCCTTACTAATTCTTACTGAGCATTTGCATTTCAGAGATTCGTTTATTAAGTTTGAGACTTCAAAATCGATCAGAATTAATTACCACTACTGTACATGGTCATTACAGTATAATAAGGGGAGATTTATTGAAATAATTGTAATTACCATCAACTGATGTAATACAGAAATCAATCGTACCCAATATTTTTAATCTTTGAATCATTATACCGAGTTGAGTCGTAAAACATTTTCGGTATTTCGTTCAAGATAGGAACGATCAACCCTCAATGAATCTATGATTCAAGAACTATGTTTCATAAACGATTGAATTACCTTCAACTATGTTTGGATACTCGACCCAGACTTGGGCATCAGCATTATACCTCGTGACCAGAGTTGAAAATGTTACATATTTTTTTTACGCTAATCTGTTTCAAATAATTAGTATTTTTCTGCTAACTACCTAATATCATCACCATATTCTAAGATATTTTGATTTCGTAATTTATTATGTGTGAATAGGTAAGCCTATACTTTACCTTTAGTTAGGTCCAAAGTCAACATGTCAATCATGTATCAATTATTTAGTGCTTTATTTGTAACCCTGTGTTGCTAGATTTCTAAATAAGCATACTGTATATCTCATTAATAAAACTGTTTTTTAGGAAAATGTGATAGACAATATATGTATATTTTCCATTTTACAATGTGTTTCTCATAGTCTGTAACAGTTATTTCAATACACCCTGTATGTGTATATATATATATATATATATATATATATATATATATATATATATATATATATATATAGAGAGAGAGAGAGAGAGAGAGAGAGAGAGAGAGAGAGAGAGAGAGAGAATATAATTGAGTATTGTGTGCTACAAGTGAGTATACTGTACATTTACTACAATAGGTTTTGAGAAGAACAATGAGGCGCCAGACAACAGATAATGAAGCCTGCATCTGAACTCTTACGCTAGGCACGAGTAAATGAAAACCGGTACTATATAGTCATGCATTCGTATAGATCAAGCCTTTACCCAGTACCAACATACGAATACATTAACCCTTTGAGTACCAGCGACGTGTGATGCATTTTATTCTAGCTATATTTAGACGATATTATGAAGCTTAGAAAGGAGCTGAGGTAGTTATAAGGGTCGGTTGACATAGTTTGAAATTTTAATATTGCTAGAGGTCCTTCCTAAGTTGAATACAATCGTCTAATAGTTGCCAGAATAGGAAAAGAAGGGCATCCCTGGTACTGAACGGGTTAAATAGAAGTACTGTTTCGCATTGTCGAAATAAACCTGCTTTCCCAACTCTTTGACCATGATTCCTGTATGGAATATATGCATAATCTATATTATTAAATCTAAATCAGTTCGTGTGTCTGTTTGTATGTGTGTTCTTAATAGGCGGCCGCAGTTTTAGACCTGGGGAGCTGAAACTTTGCATGAGGGTGTCAATTGAACTGGGTCAGGTCATAGAGGGGGCGAGGCCACGATCAGAGGTCGTTTCGAGGCAGAAATTGAAAACAAAACATGAACAAAATGGCCGTTTGGGGCAGAAGGCCTCCGATCGAAAAAGTGTATGGAACGAAAGTTGTTCGCAGCCCCCCAAAGTGGGAGTACGGATGAGGTCAGATCCAAAATCGGAGGTCATTAAGCGGCCGAAATCGAGGTCGCCGTTTAATGAGGCACAGGGAGGTCGAGGCCGGTGATTATGGTAGTAGTAGTATTGTGATGATTGTGGTAGTAGTGATTGATGATGTTGATTATGGTAATAGAATATAAACCCGGGCAACGCCGGGCACGCATATTGACATATATGATTTATACGAATGGGAAGGGGATGGAAGGGAGGGCCTGCATTGTCAATGATTTCGGGGCCACTACTAAATAATAGGTTTTCCTTCTTCCTTCCGGGACTCAAACCTATAATTTATTAGTGGCCCCTCCATCATTGACGATATGTCTGATATCTCAAGACTGGAGGGGGACATTCGTGACAATATCTAAACCACTAACAAACCATCATAGGTAGAGAAAAAACAACCACACAGCATTTTTTAATGTATTGTATAAAAAAAATATTGGTATAACAAATGGAAAGAGAAGCAGATTGCGTACTTCGAAGAAGTCTGCTTGTACGTAACCTTGCAGGTACATATAGGAAATGAATATCACATTGAGATTCCAATAAAATATAGTTCCAAGAATACTTGATTCTTGTCAAAAACAAAGATAGTTCTCCGACTCTTCCTAGACGTCAAAGTTCTGTAGGAACAAACAAATCACGAATGGGAAGGGGATGGAAGGGAGGGCCTGCATCGTCAATGATTTCGGGGCCACTACTAAATAATAGGTTTTCCTTCTGCCCTCCGGGACTCAAACCTATAATTTATTAGTGGCCCCTCCATCATTGACGATATGCCTGATATCTCAAGACTGGAGGGGGAAATTCGTGACAATATCTAAACCACTAACAAGCCATCATAGGTAGAGAAAAAACAACCACATAACATTTTTAAATGTATTGCATAAAAACAATATTTGGCATAACAAATGGAAAGAGAAGCAGATTGCGTACTTCGAAGAAGTCTGCTTGTACGTAACCTTGCAGGTACTTATAGGTAATAAATATCACATTGAGATTCCAATAAAATATAGTTCCAAGAATACTTGATTCTTGTCAAAAACAAAGATAGTTCTCTGACTCTTCCTAGACGTCAAAGTTCTGTAGGAACAAACAAATTATTTGGTTACAAACATTTGGTCTTTAAAATTAATTTGTACATACAACTACTGTATATTTTTGTACAACTTATTTATATATCTCTTAGTTGAAACTATTGCTGATATATATCCAAAAATAAAAACCTGAACTGTATAACCAGTTCGACTTATTAATTATCATACTTAATATTACTCTTAAAACTATTAGCACAAAAAAACACAGGTGAGTTTGTGTGTCTGTGTGTTCTTAATAGGCGGCCGCAGTTTTGGACCTGGGGAGCTGAAACTTTGCATGTGGGTGTCAATTGACCTGGGTCAGGTCATAGAGGGTGCGAGGCCACGATCGGAGGTCGTTTCGAGGCAGAAATAGAAAAATAATTACAAAAAATGGCCGTTTGGGGCAGAAGGAGGCCTCCGATCGAAAAGGTGTATGGAACGAACGTTTTTCGCTGCCCCCCAAAATGGGGGTACGGATGAGGTCAGATCCAAAATCGGAGGTCATTTAGCGGCTGAAATCGAGGTCGCCGTTTAATGAGGCACAGGGAGGTCGAGGCCGGTGATTATGGTAGTAGTAGTTATGTGATGATTGTGGTAGTAGTGATTGATGATGGTGATTATGGTAGTAGAATTTAAACCCGGGCAACGCCGGGTACGCATATTGGCATATATGTTTTATACTAATGGGAAGGGGATGGAAGGGAGGGCCTGCATCGTCAATGATTTCGGGGCCACTACTAAATAATAGGTTTTCCTTCTTCCTTCCGGGACTCAAACCTATAATTTATTAGTGGCCCCTCCATCATTGACGATATGCCTGATATCTCAAAACTGGAGGGGGATATTCGTGACAATATCTAAACCACTAACAAACCATCATAAGTAGAGAAAAAACAACCACATAGCATTCTTAAATGTATTGTATAAAAACAATATTTGGTATAACAAATGGAAAGAGAAGCAGATTGCGTACTTCGAAGAAGTCTGCTTGTACGTAACCTTGCAGGTACATCTAGGTAATGAATATCACATTGAGATTCCAATAAAATATAGTTCCAAGAATACTTGATTCTTGTCAAAAACAAAGATAGTTCTCTGACTCTTCCTAGACGTCAAAGTTCTATAGGAACAAACAAATCATTTGGTTACAAACATTTGGTCCTTAAAATTAATTTGTACATACAACTACTGTATATTTTTGTACAACTTAATTATATATCTCATAGTTGAAACTATTGCTGATATAATATCCAAAAATATAAACCAGAACTGTATAACCAGTTCGACTTATTAAGTATCATACTTAATATTACTCTTAAATCTATTAGCACAAAAAAACAATTAGACCCGTTGACGTATTGCCACACAGGTGAGTTCGTGTGTCTGTTTGTGTGTTCTTAATAGGCGGCCGCAGTTTTGGACCTGGGGAGCTGAAACTTTACATGTGGGTGTCAATTGACCTGGGTCAGGTCATAGAGGGGGCGAGGCCACAATCGGAGGTCGTTTCGAGGCCGAAATTGAAAAAAAAATGAAACAAATGGCCGTTTGGGTCAGAAGGAGGCCACCGATTGAAAAGGTGTATGGAACGAAAGTTTTTCGCAGCCCCCCAAAATGGGGATACGGATGAGGTCAGATCCAAAATCGGATTTCATTTAGCGGCCGAAATCGAGGTCGCCGTTTAATGAGGCACAGGGATGTCGAGGCCGGTGATTATGGTAGTAGTAGTATTGTGATGATTGTGGTAGTAGTGATTGATGATGGTGATTATGGTAGTAGAATTTAAACCCGGGCAACGCCGGGTACCCCTGCTCGTTACCTTGAAAGTAGCTATGCATATTGACATATATGTTTTTTACGAATGGGAAGGGGATGCAAGGGAGGGCCTGTATCGTAAATGATATCGGGGCCACTACTAAATAATAGGTTTTCCTTCCTCCCTCCGGGACTCAAACCTATAATTTATTAGTGGCCCCTCCATCATTGACGATATGCCTGATATCTCAAGACTGGAGGGGGACATTCGTGACAATATCTAAACCACTAACAAACCATCATAGGTAGAGAAAAAACAACCACATAGCATTCTTAAATGTATTATATAAAAACAATATTTGGTATAAAAACAAATTAATGGAGAGAGAAGCAGATTGCGTACTTCGAAGAAGTCTGCTTGTACGTAACCTTGCAGGTACATATAGGTAATGAATATCACATTGAGATTCCAATAAAATATAGTTCCAAGAATACTTGATTCTTGTCAAAAATAAAGATAGTTCTCTGACTCTTCCTAGACGTCAAAGTTTTGTAGGAACAAACAAATCATTTGGTTACAAACATTTGGTCCTTAAAATTAATTTGTACATACAACTACTCTATATTTTTGTACAACTTATTTATATATCTCATAGTTGAAACTATTGCTGATATATATTCAAAAATGAAAACCTAAACTGTATAACCAGTTCGACTTATTAAGTATCATACTTAACATTACTCTTAAATCTATTAGCACAAAAAAACCCAGGTGAGTTCGTGTGTCTGTGTGTTCTTAATAGGCGGCCCCAGTTTTGGACCTGGGGAGCTGAAACTTTGCATGTGGGTGTCAATTGACCTGGGGCAGGTCATAGAGGGTGCGAGGCCACGATCGGAGGTCGTTTCGAGACAGAAATTGAAAAATAATTACAAAAAAAATGGCTGTTTGGGGCAGAAGGAGGCCTCCGATCGAAAAGGTGTATGGAACGAAAGTTTTTCGCAGCCCCCAAAATGGGGGTACGGATGAGGTCAGATCCAAAATCGGAGGTCATTTAGCGGCTGAAATCGAGGTCGCCGTTTAATGAGGCACAGGGAGGTCGAGGCCGGTGATTATGGTAGTAGTAGTTATGTAATGATTGTGGTAGTAGTGATTGATGATGGTGATTATGGTAGTAGAATTTAAACCCGGGCAACGCCGGGTACGCATATTGGCATATATGTTTTATACAAATGGGAAGGGGATGGAAGGGTGGGCCGGCATCGTCAATGATTTCAGGGCCACTACTAAATAATAGGTTTTCCTTCTTCCTTCCGGGACTCAAACCTATAATTTATTAGTGGCCCCTCCATCATTGACGATATGCCTGATATCTCAAGACTGGAGGGGGATTATCGTGACAATATCTAAACCACTAACAAACCATCATAGGTAGAGAAAAAACAACCACATAGCATTCTTAAATGTATTGTATATATATTGTATAACCTTGCAGGTACATATAGGTAATGAATATCACATTGAGATTCCAATAAAATATAGTTCCAAGAATACTTGATTCTTGTCAAAAACAAAGATAGTTCTCTGACTCTTCCTAGACGTCAAAGTTCTATAGGAACAAACAAATCATTTGGTTACAAACATTTGGTCCTTAAAATTAATTTGTACATACAACTACTGTATATTTTTGTACAATTTATTTATATATCTCTTAGTTGAAACTATTGCTGATATAATATCCAAAAATAAAAACCTGAACTGTATAACCACTTCGACTTATTAAGTATCATACTTAATATTACTCTTAAATCTATTAGCACAAAAAAAGATTTGACCCGTTGACATATTGCCACACAGGTGAGTTCGTGTGTCTGTTTGTCTGTGTGTTCTTAATAGGCGGCCGCAGTTTTGGACCTGGGAAGCTGAAACTTTGCATGTGGGTGTCAATTGACCTGGGTCAGGTCATAGAGGGGGCGAGGCCACGATCGGAGGTCGTTTCGAGGCCGAAATTGAACAAAAATTGAAAAAAATTGCCGTTTGGGGCAGAAGGAGGCCTCCGATTGAAAAGGTGTATGGAACGAAAGTTTTTCGCAGCTCCCAAAATGGGGATACGGATGAGGTCAGATCCAAAATCAGAGGTCATTTAGCGACCGAAATCGAGGTCGCCGTTTAATGAGGCACAGGGATGTCGCGGCCGGTGATTATGGTAGTAGTAGTATTGTGATGATTGTGGTAGTAGTGATTGATGATGGTGATTATGGTAGTAGAATTTAAAGCCGGGCTACGCCGGGTACCCCTGCTCGTTACCTTGAATGTAGCTATGCATATTGACATATATGTTTATACGAATGGGAAGGGGATGGAAGTGAGGGCCTACATTGTCAATGATTTCGGGGCCACTAATAAATAATAGGGTTTCCTTCTTCCCACCGGGACTCAAACCTATAATTTATTAGTGGCCCCTCCATCATTGACGATATGCCTAATATCGCAAGACGGGAGGGGGACATTCGTGACAATTTCTAAACAACTAACAAACCATCATAGGTAGAGAAAAAACAACCACATAGCATTCTTAAATGTATTGTATTAAAACAATATTTGGTATAACAAATGGAAAGAGAAGCAGATTGCGTACTTCGAAGTAGTCTGCTTGTACGTAACCTTGCAAGTACATATAGGTAATGAATATCACATTGAGATTCCAATAAAATATAGTTCCAACAATACTTGATTCTTGTCAAAAACAAAGATAGTTCTCTGACTCTTCCTAGACGTCAAAGTTTTGTAGGAACAAACAAATAATTTGGTTACAAACATTTGGTCCTTAACCCGTACAGCCCCAGCGACGCGCCTGGCGCGTCGGCGATGTATGTAACGCACAGCCCCAGAGACGCGCCTGGCGCGTCACCCTAATTTCCCCTAATTGCGCCGACCGTAACCTCAGGTGTAGCCACGCAAGAGGGCTCAGATTTGTATGGGAACTGTGTACGTATCCCACGCAACCGTGCCGATGGTTGAAAACTCTCAAAGTCCACGTGCGTGCGCGCGAGCGCGCAATAACCTGGTTTTTTGGGATAATTGCCTTCAATTTTTTACTCTTATAAAATCCGTTTTCGGGGGCTCTGTAGGACCATTTTTTAAGCTTTTTGAGCGGTTTTTCGTGGTTTTTCCTTCATTCCTAACCCATTCGCTATTGTTTCTGGAATCAAACCATTTTTTGAAAACCGGCCGGGTTCTGGTGCGCAAACATTACAAAACTAGCCGGGGCTCCACGGGTTAAAATTAATTTGTACATACAACTACTGTATATTTTTGTACAACTTATTTATATATCTCATAGTTGAAACTATTGCTGATATATATTCAAAAATGAAAACCTGAACTTTATATCCAGTTCGACTTATTAAGTATCATACTTAATATTACTCTTAAATCTATTAGCACAAAAAACAATAAGACCCGTTGACGTAATGCTACACAGGTAAGTTCGTGTGTCTGTTTGTCTGTGTGTTCTTAATAGGCGGCCGCAGTTTTGGACCTGGGGAGCTGAAACTTTGCATGTGGGTGTCAATTGACCTGGGTCAGGTCATAGAGGGGGCGAGGCCACGATCGGGGGTCGTTTCGAGGCCGAAATTGAAAAATTATTGAAAACAAAATGTCTGTTTGGAGCAGAAGAAGGCCTCCGATCGAAAAGGTGTATGGAACGAAAGTTTTTCGCAGCCCCCCAAAATGGGGGTACGGATGAGGTCAGATCCAAAATCGGAGGTCATTTAGCGGCTGAAATCGAGGTCGCCGTTTAATGAGGCACAGGGAGGTCGAGGCCGGTGATTATGGTAGTAGTAGTTATGTGATGATTGTGGTAGTAGTGATTGATGATGGTGATTATGGTAGTAGAATTTAAACCCGGGCAACGCCGGGTACGCATATTGGCATATATGTTTTATACGAATGGGAAGGTGATGGAAGGGAGGGCCTGCATCGTCAATGATTTCGGGGCCACTACTAAATAATAGGTTTTCCTTCTTCCTTCCGGGACTCAAACCTATAATTTATTAGTGGCCCCTCCATCATTGACGATATGCCTGATATCTCAAGACTGGAGGGGGATCTTCGTGACAATATCTAAACCACTAACAAACCATCATATGTAGAGAAAAAACAACCACATAGCATTCTTAAATGTATTGTATATATATTGTATAACCTTGCAGGTACATATAGGTAATGAATATCACATTGAGATTCCAATAAAATATAGTTCCAAGAATACTTGATTCTTGTCAAAAACAAAGATAGTTCTCTGACTCTTCCTAGACGTCAAAGTTCTATAGGAACAAACAAATCATTTGGTTACAAACATTTGGTCCTTAAAATTAATTTGTACATACAACTACTGTATATTTTTGTACAATTTATTTATATATCTCTTAGTTGAAACTATTGCTGATATAATATCCAAAAATAAAAACCTGAACTGTATAACCAGTTCGACTTATTAAGTATCATACTTAATATTACTCTTAAATCTATTAGCACAAAAAAAGATTTGACCCGTTGACATATTGCCACACAGGTGAGTTCGTGTGTCTGTTTGTCTGTGTGTTCTTAATAGGCGGCCGCAGTTTTGGACCTGGGGAGCTGAAACTTTGCATGTCGGTGTCAATTGACCTGGGTCAGGTCATAGAGGGGGCGAGGCCACGATCGGAGGTCGTTTCGAGGCCGAAATTGAACAAAAATTGAACAAAATGGCCGTTTGGGGCAGAAGGAGGCCTCCGATTGAAAAGGTGTATGGAACGAAAGTTTTTCGCAGCCCCCCAAAATGGGGATACGGATGAGGTCAGATCCAAAATCAGAGGTCATTTAGCGACCGAAATCGAGGTCGCCGTTTAATGAGGCACAGGGATGTCGGGGCCGGTGATTATGGTAGTAGTAGTATTGTGATGATTGTGGTAGTAGTGATTGATGATGGTGATTATGGTAGTAGAATTTAAACCAGGGCAACGCCGGGTACCCCTGCTCTTTACCTTGAAAGTAGCTATGCATATTGACATATATGTTTTATACGAATGGGAAGGGGATGGAAGGGAGGGCCTGGATCGTCAATGATATCGGGGCCACTACTAAATAATAGGTTTTCCTTCCTCCCTCCGCGACTCAACCTATAATTTATTAGTGGCCCCTCCATCATTGACGATATGCCGGATATCTCAAGACTTGAGGGGGACATTCGTGACAATATCTAAACCACTAACAAACCATCATAGGTAGAGAAAAAACAACCACATAGCATTCTTAAATGTATTGTATAAAAACAATATTTGGTATAACAAATGGAAACAGAAGCAGATTGCGTACTTCGAAGAAGTCTGCATGTACGTAACCTTGCAGGTACATCTAGGTAATGAATATCACATTGAGATTCCAATAAAATATAGTTCCAAGAATACTTGATTCTTGTCAAAAACAAAGATAGTTCTCTGACTCTTCCTAGATGTCAAAGTTCTGTAGGAACAAACAAATTATTTGGTTACAACCATTTGGTCCTTAAAATTAATTTGTACATACAACTACTTTATATTTTTGTACAACTTATTTTTATATCTCATAGTTGAAACTATTGCTGATATATTATTATTTTTATTAATCTCACCACCACACCCCCAATGAAATTAATTAAAGTATATATGATCCACCGGGATTCGAACCCGGGTTATCACACACATATTTTTGCCACCTTAACCATTACACCACCAGGACGGTTAAAGGTTTATGCACACGCCTACGACTTATTATCCATTCTCGAATACTGGATATTAGTCTAATCATGTTCATACTCCCAACCGCACTATGGTAGCCTACTGTTTAAGTGAGAGGAAAGAATATTCATGGGGCACAGATCATATAGACCGGCCTCTCGAAGAAATATCCCTAAACCTACTAATAATATTATTTTTATTAATCTCACCACCACACCCCCAATGAAATTAATTAAAGTATATATGATCCACCGGGATTCGAACCCGGGTTATCACACACATATTTTTGCCACCTTAACCATTACACCACCAGGACGGTTAAAGGTTTATGCACACGCCTACGACTTATTATCCATTCTCGAATACTGGATATTAGTCTAATCATGTTCATACTCCCAACCGCACTATGGTAGCCTACTGTTTAAGTGAGAGGAAAGAATATTCATGGGGCACAGATCATATAGACCGGCCTCTCGAAGAAATATCCCTAAACCTACTAATAATATTATTTTTATTAATCTCACCACCACACCCCCAATGAAATTAATTAAAGTATATATGATCCACCGGGATTCGAACCCGGGTTATCACACACATATTTTTGCCACCTTAACCATTACACCACCAGGACGGTTAAAGGTTTATGCACACGCCTACGACTTATTATCCATTCTCGAATACTGGATATTAGTCTAATCATGTTCATACTCCCAACCGCACTATGGTAGCCTACTGTTTAAGTGAGAGGAAAGAATATTCATGGGGCACAGATCATATAGACCGGCCTCTCGAAGAAATATCCCTAAACCTACTAATAATATTATTTGTATTAATCTCACCACCACACCCCCAATGAAATTAATTAAAGTATATATGATCCACCGGGATTCGAACCCGGGTTATCACACACATATTTTTGCCACCTTAACCATTACACCACCAGGACGGTTAAAGGTTTATGCACACGCCTACGACTTATTATCCATTCTCGAATACTGGATATTAGTCTAATCATGTTCATACTCCCAACCGCACTATGGTAGCCTACTGTTTAAGTGAGAGGAAAGAATATTCATGGGGCACAGATCATATAGACCGGCCTCTCGAAGAAATATCCCTAAACCTACTAATAATATTATTTTTATTAATCTCACCACCACACCCCCAATGAAATTAATTAAAGTATATATGATCCACCGGGATTCGAACCCGGGTTATCACACACATATTTTTGCCACCTTAACCATTACACCACCAGGACGGTTAAAGGTTTATGCACACGCCTACGACTTATTATCCATTCTCGAATACTGGATATTAGTCTAATCATGTTCATACTCCCAACCGCACTATGGTAGCCTACTGTTTAAGTGAGAGGAAAGAATATTCATGGGGCACAGATCATATAGACCGGCCTCTCGAAGAAATATCCCTAAACCTACTAATAATATTATTTTTATTAATCTCACCACCACACCCCCAATGAAATTAATTAAAGTATATATGATCCACCGGGATTCGAACCCGTGTTATCACACACATATTTTTGCCACCTTAACCATTACACCACCAGGACGGTTAAAGGTTTATGCACACGCCTACGACTTATTATCCATTCTCGAATACTGGATATTAGTCTAATCATGTTCATACTCCCAACCGCACTATGGTAGCCTACTGTTTAAGTGAGAGGAAAGAATATTCATGGGGCACAGATCATATATTCATATTATATTCAAAAATAAAAACCTGAACTGTATAACCAGTTCGACTTATTAAGTATCATACTTAATATTACTCTTAAATCTATTAGCACAAAAAACAATTAGACCCGTTGACGTAATGCCACACAGGTGAGTTCGTGTGTCTGTTTGGATATGTGTTCTTAATAGGCGGCCACAGTTTTGGACCTGGTGAGCTGAAACTTTGCATGTGGGTAACAATTGACCTGGGTCAGGTCATGGAGAGGGCGAGGCCATGATCGGAGGTCGCTTCGAGGACGAAATTGAAAACAAATTGAAAAAATTGCCGTTTGGGGCAGAAGGAGGCCTCCGATCGAAAAGGTGTATGGAACTAAAGTTGTTCGCAGCCCCCCAAAAGGGGTTACCTATGAGGTCAGATCCAAAATCGGAGGTCATTTAGCGGCCAAAATCGAGGTCGCCTTTTAATGAGGCACAGGGAGGTCGAGGCCGGTGATTATGGTAATAGTAGTATTGTGATGATTGTGGTAGTAGTGATTGATGATGGTGATTATGGTAGTAGAATTTAAACCCGGGCAACGCCGGGTACCCCTGCTCGTTACCTTGAAAGTAGCTATGCATATTGACATATATGTTTTTACGAATGGGAAGGGGATGGAAGTGAGGGCCTACATCGTCAATGATTTCGGGGCCACTACTAAATAATAGGGTTTCCTTCTTCCCACCGGGACTCAAACCTATAATTTATTAGTGGCCCCTCTATCATTGACAATATGCCTAATATCGCAAGACGGGAGGGGGACATTCGTGACAATATCTAAACAACTAACAAACAATCATAGGTAGAGAAAAAACAACCACATAGCATTCTTAAATGTATTGTATTAAAACAATATTTGGTATAACAAATGGAAAGAGAAGCAGATTGCGTACTTCGAAGAAGTCTGCTTGTACGTAACCTTGCAAGTACATATAGGTAATGAATATCACATTGAGATTCCAATAAAATATAGTTCCAAGAATACTTGATTCTTGTCAAAAACAAAGATAGTTCTCTGACTCTTCCTGGACGTCAAAGTTTTGTAGGAACAAACAAATCATTTGGTTACAAACATTTGGTCCTTAAAATTAATTTGTACATACAACTACTGAATAGTTTTGTACAACTTATTTAACATGATTAGATTAATATCCAGTATTCGAGAATGGATAATAAGTCGTAGGCGTGTGCATAAACCTTTAACCGTCCTGGTGGTGTAATGGTTAAGGTGGCAAAAATATGTGTGTGATAACCCGGGTTCGAATCCCGGTGGATCATATATACTTTAATTAATTTCATTGGGGGTGTGGTGGTGAGATTAATAAAAATAATATTATTAGTAGGTTTAGGGATATTTCTTCGAGAGGCCGGTCTATATGATCTGTGCCCCATGAATATTCTTTCCTCTCACTTAAACAGTAGGCTGCCATAGTGCGGTTGGGAGTATGAACATGATTAGATTAATATCCAGTATTCGAGAATGGATAATAAGTCGTAGGCGTGTGCATAAACCTTTAACCGTCCTGGTGGTGTAATGGTTAAGGTGGCAAAAATATGTGTGTGATAACCCGGGTTCGAATCCCGGTGGATCATATATACTTTAATTAATTTCATTGGGGGTGTGGTGGTGAGATTAATAAAAATAATATTATTAGTAGGTTTAGGGATATTTCTTCGAGAGGCCGGTCTATATGATCTGTGCCCCATGAATATTCTTTCCTCTCACTTAAACAGTAGGCTACCATAGTGCGGTTGGGAGTATGAACATGATTAGATTAATATCCAGTATTCGAGAATGGATAATAAGTCGTAGGCGTGTGCATAAACCTTTAACCGTCCTGGTGGTGTAATGGTTAAGGTGGCAAAAATATGTGTGTGATAACCCGGGTTCGAATCCCGGTGGATCATATATACTTTAATTAATTTCATTGGGGGTGTGGTGGTGAGATTAATAAAAATAATATTATTAGTAGGTTTAGGGATATTTCTTCGAGAGGCCGGTCTATATGATCTGTGCCCCATGAATATTCTTTCCTCTCACTTAAACAGTAGGCTACCATAGTGCGGTTGGGAGTATGAACATGATTAGATTAATATCCAGTATTCGAGAATGGATAATAAGTCGTAGGCGTGTGCATAAACCTTTAACCGTCCTGGTGGTGTAATGGTTAAGGTGGCAAAAATATGTGTGTGATAACCCGGGTTCGAATCCCGGTGGATCATATATACTTTAATTAATTTCATTGGGGGTGTGGTGGTGAGATTAACCCTCTCCGACATATGACGGGATTTTGAGCCTATTGGGGATACTTTAAAGCCTTTGTTACCATCAGGGCTATTTAGAAACCTTTAGTTTAGTTACTTTAACCTCTGCAGTTGTCTTTGAGTTAGCTGTGGGCAGAAAACAAATTTTGGAGAGGTAATTATAAGAGTGAGAGAACTCTATTTCTTATTGCTAATCTGGCAACCTCTGCGTCATAAATGCGTGAAAGGGTTAATAAAAATAATATTATATATCTCATAGTTGAAACTATTGCTGATATATATTCAAAAATAAAAACCTGAACTTTATATCCAGTTCGACTTATTAAGTATCATACTTAATATTACTCTTAAATCTATTAGCACAAAAAACAATAAGACCCGTTGACGTAATGCCACACAGGTAAGTTCGTGTGTCTGTTTGTCTGTGTGTTCTTAATAGGCGGCCGCAGTTTTGGACCTGGGGAGCTGAAACTTTGCATGTGGGTGTCAATTGACCTGGGTCAGGTCATAGAGGGGGCGAGGCCACGATCGGGGGTAGTTTCGAGGCCGAAATTGAAAAATAATTGAAAACAAAATGTCTGTTTGAAGCAGAAGAAGGCCTCCGATCGAAAAGGTGTATGGAACGAAAGTTTTTCGCAGCCCCCCAAAATGGGGGTACGGATGAGGTCAGATCTAAAATCGGAGGTCATTTAGCGGCTGAAATCGAGGTCGCCGTTTAATGAGGCACAGGGAGGTCGAGGCCGGTGATTATGGTAGTAGTAGTTATGTGATGATTGTGGTAGTAGTGATTGATGATGGTGATTATGGTAGTAGAATTTAAACCCGGGCAACGCCGGGTACGCATATTGGCATATATGTTTTATACGAATGGGAAGGGGATGGAAGGGAGGGCCTGCATCGTCAATGATTTCGGGGCCACTACTAAATAATAGGTTTTCCTTCTTCCTTCCGGGACTCAAACCTATAATTTATTAGTGGCCCCTCCATCATTGACGATATGCCTGATATCTCAAGACTGGAGGGGGATATTCGTGACAATATCTAAACCACTAACAAACCATCAGAGGTAGAGAAAAAACAACCACATAGCATTCTTAAATGTATTGTATAAAAACAAAATTTGATATAACAAATGGAAAGAGAAGCAGATTGCGTACTTCGAAGAAGTCTGCTTGTACGTAACCTTGCAGGTACATATAGGTAATGAATATCACATTGAGATTCCAATAAAATATAGGTCCAAGAATACTTGATTCTTGTCAAAAACAAAGATAGTTCTCTGACTCTTCTTAGACGTCAAAGTTCTATAGGAACAAACGAATCATTTGGTTACAAAAATTTGGTCCTTAAAATTAATTTGTACATACAACTACTGTATATTTTGTACAACTTATTTACATATCTCATAGTTGAAACTATTGCTGTTTAATATCCAAAAATAAAAACCTGAACTGTATAACCAGTTCGACTTATTAAGTATCATACTTAATATTACTCTTAAATCTATTAGCACAAAAAAACAATTAGACCCGTTGACGTATTGCCACACAGGTGAGTTCGTGTGTCTGTTTGTCTGTGTGTTCTTAATAGGCGGCCGCAGTTTTGGACCTGGGGAGCTGAAACTTTGCATGTGGGTGTCAATTGACCTGGGTCAGGTCATAGAGGG
>JBAKBP010027641.1:0-29781 GCA_037953745.1 Lithodes maja | reverse complement strand
CATCAACTCAACACAAAGGCGTCACTAGAGCCTCCCGACATTTAATTAAATCTACATTCTACGACATCCCTCTACATGCCGAAGCTTAAAACTACTGTACATCCTTCTGACTTCCACATCTACAAACTTTCTCAACATTATGGGGTACTTACATCGCCCTGGTTTCTTTATCTACACATTCGACATTTACTGCAAGAGGCAGATCTAAAGAGGAGTGGAGCGTAAGGGTCCACTCCTTACCTTTTTTACATGAAAGTTACCTGATCATCCTATTCCTCCTCTTTCATGATGCACATAAAGCTATTCACTTGAGCTTACAAATGTGTGTAGCATGTTGTGGTGTATTATTTATCAATAAATATGTTTTAAGTTATGTATAATTGGTGTTTTATATACTGTATATAATTTTCCCTAATTACGGTACCTTAATAAATATGTCCATCTGCATTTGTATGTATTACATAAATGTTTGGAAAATTCAGTCACACGTAAGGTTATACAATCATGACAAGATCGTGTTCTTAGTGGTAGCTGGTGAACTAAGGTGTGTTAGTTCTATGGCAAAGTGGAAGGGGTACTATTGGTGTGTTATAGAATCATGTAAGGTGTGTTGGTTCTATGGCAAGGTGGAAGGGGTTATATTGGTGTGTTATAGAATCATGTAAGGTGTGTTGGTTCTATGGCAAGGTGGAAGGGGTTATATTGGTGTGTTATAGAATCATGTAAGGTGTGTTGGTTCTATGGCAAGGTGGAAGGGGTTATATTGGTGTGTTATAGAATCATGTAAGGTGTGTTGGTTCTATGGCAAGGTGGAAGGGGTTATATTGGTGTGTTATAGAATCATGTAAGGTGTGTTGGTTCTATGGCAAGGTGGAAGGGGTTATATTGGTGTGTTATAGAATCATGTAAGGTGTGTTGGTTCTATGGCAAGGTGGAAGGGGTTATATTGGTGTGTTATAGAATCATGTAAGGTGTGTTGGTTCTATGGCAAGGTGGAAGGGGTTATATTGGTGTGTTATAGAATCATGTAAGGTGTGTTGGTTCTATGGCAAGGTGGAAGGGGTTATATTGGTGTGTTATAGAATCATGTAAGGTGTGTTGGTTCTATGGCAAGGTGGAAGGGGTTATATTGGTGTGTTATAGAATCATGTAAGGTGTGTTGGTTCTATGGCAAGGTGGAAGGGGTTATATTGGTGTGTTATAGAATCATGTAAGGTGTGTTGGTTCTATGGCAAGGTGGAAGGGGTTATATTGGTGTGTTATAGAATCATGTAAGGTGTGTTGGTTCTATGGCAAGGTGGAAGGGGTTATATTGGTGTGTTATAGAATCATGTAAGGTGTGTTGGTTCTATGGCAAGGTGGAAGGGGTTATATTGGTGTGTTATATAATCATGTAAGGTGTGTTGGTTCTATGGCAAGGTGGAAGGGGTTATATTGGTGTGTTATAGAATCATGTAAGGTGTGTTGGTTCTATGGCAAGGTGGAAGGGGTTATATTGGTGTGTTATAGAATCATGTAAGGTGTGTTGGTTCTATGGCAAGGTGGAAGGGGTTATATTGGTGTGTTATAGAATCATGTAAGGTGTGTTGGTTCTATGGCAAGGTGGAAGGGGTTATATTGGTGTGTTATAGAATCATGTAAGGTGTGTTGGTTCTATGGCAAGGTGGAAGGGGTTATATTGGTGTGTTATAGAATCATGTAAGGTGTGTTGGTTCTATGGCAAGGTGGAAGGGGTTATATTGGTGTGTTATAGAATCATGTAAGGTGTGTTGGTTCTATGCCAAGGTGGAAGGGGTTATATTGGTGTGCTATAGAATCATGTAAGGTGTGTTGGTTCTGTCAAGGTGGAAGGGATTCTATTGGTGTGTTATAGAATCATGTAAGGTGTGTTGGTTCTGTCAAGGTGGAAGGAGTACTATTAGTGTGCTATATAATCATGTAAGGTGTGTTAGATGTGGATCATGGTGGGAGATGTGCTATATAATCCTGTAATAATAAATCTATCATACTATGTGCCAGTAAGCCTTATGCAGATTCCCATAACTCAACCCATTGTATATGGCCATGTATTAACTTCTTCTGCATAAATTGTTTATATTTTATTCTGGCTGACATTACCCGACATAAGTGAACTTGGAAATGTTCGTACTCTTGAGACAATTGGTTAATTATTTACTTATAAAATACAGATATGAGAAAAAGTATATATATTCAAACACTAGCCTATAGGAATATTTCACTTTATTTTCTTCATATCACACTAAATAGCTTAAGAATTGTCTCTAGTATGCCTAGTTATTCACATAATCGCTCAGAAAAATAAGTAATCAATGAACACTTAACTCACTGTTGATTGACTTAACCCTTTCAAGATCCAATACATATTTCTTTTCCGTTTGCTGGCTATTATTAGACGATTTTATTCAGATTACGAAGGATGTATGGAAGTCCGAGGATTAATTGGGATAGTCTTTACTCTTGATTCCCACAGATCCTTCCTAAGCTGTACAAAATCGTCTACTGATAGCCAGAATACACTGTCAAAACGCGACATGATCCTCAAAGGGTTAACAGGTGCCCCATTTACATTTAGGTATAACAGTTAGAACATATTTAACTGGGAGAATGAGGACACTCGGTTAGTTGACCAAGCTGAAGTCACTCCCTTTATGTATTGACATTGTCCATGGTTCCCAGACATCCTCCCGTCATTACCCAAATTGCAACCTTACTTGATTGAAGACAAGGAGGTTTTGCAGTGCATTCAAGATTACATGTTGTATCACCTTCAGCAGTATAAAATTGGATTGTATTATGCTCTGGATATCATTAAAGGATATACATATATCTTAGGAATTATCTGCTGTATAGTCAAAGTTTATGGCAGAAGGTGGTGTAGGATGGCCAAGGACAAGGCCGCCCTCAGTGCCGGGGTCGCCTCCTTCACTAGCCAGGCAGCTTCCTTTGCAGCCTCCCCTGCTTGGTTGTAGTCTTGTGAGCTTGTCCTGTTGGGCTTCCTACCGGGACTGGCATTTGTTTCGGCGGCGCGCATAGTCTCTCCTGCTGCGTCAGCCTCGCCTTTTTTGGTGGAGATCATTTCGGTAGCTGCGAATTATTTTACATTGTCAGTCTTGTTTGGTTCTATCCTCCCAGGGTTTTGAGTACTTGTGGAGGAATTAAAGTAATGTAAATACTTACACCCACACAAGTCTAATATAGTGTAGAAATACAGGGAAGGTTGAACTAACACCAAAGAGGGTGTAATAATAATCTCTGCCAACACTGGGGCAGGTATTGGGGCAGATGAACCAGGGTGGATGGCTTTACCAAGTTAAAAAAAGGGTTTTAAAAACCACGGTCGCACAAGACAATCAGGTGGAACTATTGCCATATAAATGGGCCGTAATTTTTCTCAGATTTGCTGACACTGAGTATATGTACATACACAAATACACATGATTACACCCTCAATCGTATTAAAGAAGGTTGAACTGACTTTGAGGTAGGTGATCGGGTAGGACAGCCAGAGTTGAGGGCTTCACCAAGTGAAGGCCTGTTGTCTCATCCGCCTCTGCCTGTCTCCCAAGCTGGTACTCTTCTCTCACCTCACTGCTGCTCACATTCAGCCTTTAAGTACAAAAACAAACATATAAAAGATAAATAATAACACAAATACGAATACTCAATACAGTACATAATCGTCAACAAATTGCTACATGCAATTATAACCAATCATTAACCTTTTTACTGAGGGCGACATTCTGGTATGTGAATATAAACACCATATGAAGAGGAACACTTTATTGACAACATTTCGCAGATAGCTTCTTCCGGTCATTTCAATGACCTGAAGAAGCTATCTGCAAAACGTTGTCAATAAAGTGCTCCTCCTCATATGGTGTTTATATTCATTCTGTCAACTTTTCTAAGTTATTTAAATATTCTGGTACGTTCTATGTGAACAAGGCCCATACTGAAGGTGGCTTATTCGTATGTTTTGGTATTACTGGTATAGTTGGTAGCACCGAACCGCTCTGCTTGTTGCCAGGTGCTTCCATAAGTTTCTAAGCTTCCATCCCATACAAATATAATTCTGCACTAAGAACCTGTTGTGAGAGGGTCTGTGTCCAAGCAAGTGGTGTTTTAGAAGCTGAAATTCATGGAAAACAAGGCCACTTCTATATGCATTTATGAAAACTATTTTCCAGGTAATAATGTGAAGTTCATTTCGTGTTCCAGACCATAACTCATACTGTCTCCTATACACAAAACTTGATATTGTAATGGTTTGTTTCAGAGTTTTCGCGAATGCAAAAGTACGAAAGAGGGAGATAAAGAGAGATGACAATACGCTCCTTTGCCAGGCTGGCCCATTGCCTTCTCTATACAGAAGACAATGGCTGGCCTCTTATTAAACTAACTGTAATCAGGATGTAATCTCGGATATTTCTCTAAACCAGCAGAGGGGGACAATACAATGAACGGGTAACACTTTCATAGGGAGAATTGCACAGAATTCAACCTGCTCTTTCCAATGTCGAGACTCATTTCAATTTGCTAAGAGCTACAGATAACATGGTAGGACGACATTTGATGAGCGAAAATAGCGGGAAAGTCCTTGCTTGAGTGGTATTGCAGTAATGCATGAATTGTGTTAATAAACTTTGTTTGAGAAGTCCCTGCATAATCAGTAGCTATTTCTGTGATTATTGTAGACATTTATCTAAAGTTTTTTATTGCCATGTTATTATATGTTGTTTATTATTATTATTATTATTATTATTATTATTAGAGGTTCGACCCCTACGGGGAACCCCTATTGTAATCATTAAACCCGGTTTTTCATCCAAATTCTTCTTACGCGCCGGTTTCGACGCAATAACTCCAGAACCGCTTTTTGGATCGGGATCAAACTTTCACAGGAGGTGCGTTTTTGTATTGGGCAACTTTTGATATGCTAAACATCCGGCATGGCGGCCAAACAGGTCTGTGGCAGCCGATTTCCCGAAAAACTTGACGCCTAAATACCGTCTCTCCCACTCATAGGAAACGACTGGGCTTTGGCATATGGACTCCCCTACTAATGCTCCGTAAATGTTATAGAGAAGGTTTTGCTTTTGCACGTGGGTTTTTTTCCGGCAATCTTGAAAAAAAACTCTAATTCCACTTAAAATTCCACATCTTGAAAACTACGCCGATGATCAAAGCCATACTTGCGTAGTTGGGTGAGGCACGCGATTCCGAATGTTTTGATACCAAAAGAATATAAATGGGTGGAATAGTTGGCCGCAGCATTGAAAACTGTCTATTCTTAAATTACTTTAAAACCGCATTCGCTACCCACACAAAGTTTACCGTCTACAGTCTATAGGCTTCCACGCATCCCCCAGTTTTGCTTAATAACATAGTCTCTTTATTATTCAGATCTATTATTTTTGTTTTATTTAACTCTCTCAAAACAGTTCGAGTCCTTACGAATTCCAGCAATTATTTAGCCAACCTACCTATACAAGTATACATACCTACCCTACCAAATAATAATGATAATTCAAATTTATTTTTGGTGAATGACAGAGTATTGGCTAAGGTTTTTAACAATTCCTCCCTTTGCCAAATGCTTTGTTTAATAACAAAGTTCTAGACCTTCAAAGTTTTGACCATTTTTGGTGTGGTGTGACTTACCTTTCCTCCTCCCTCAAACAGCAAGCAACGTTATCAGGGGTTCAAGTAGTATTGCACGCTTCCATAAAAATATATATATAGTCCGGGTTTTACACAATAACTCCGGAACCGCTTGTCGGATCGGGACCAACCTTTGACACAAGGTGCATTTTTGTATTGGGTAACTTTTGATATGATATCCAAAATGGTGGCCAGACACGCCCGTGGCAGCCTTTCACACCCAACCCATCTCGTCCTATCTAATTTTATGTTGAACTCTATTGTTCTTGATCCCACTATTGGACTCGGTAGCCTATTCCACATATCTACAACTCTGTTACTAAACGAATAGAGGCAGATCCCTTACACACCCAGTCTCTCTCTGTCGCTCGTTTGCTTGCACACCGGTGCAAATGAGGCAGATCCCTTACAGATGGAGCCATTGGTATAGCAGATGGAGCCATTTGTATAGCAGGCCCCCTAACCCACATCATCAACTTGTCAATTAACACCAACACAGTACCTGCTGAACTGAAGGAAGCTATTGTAACCCCTCTATTCAAGAAAGGAAATGAACTAGAAGTTGGCAACTACAGACCAGTTAGCATATTATGTATTGTATCTAAAATCCTTGAAAGAGCGGTATACACCCAAATTGAACACTACCTCAAACAAAATTATCTATTCTATAAGTTTCAATCAGGTTTCAGATGCATGTACTCGTCAGACTCCTGTCTCATCCACTTAACGGATCACATTCGTAAAGAAATGTCTAAAGGTAACTACACCGGTATGGTTCTTCTTGATCTACAAAAAGCGTTTGACACAGTAGACCATGATATCCTATGTAATAAACTACAAGCAATGGGCATAGGGTCTGTGAACTGGTTTAAATCTTATCTTAGTGGTAGAACCCAAAGAGTCAAAATTGATTATAATATATCTGATCCTATGCCAATTAACTGTGGGGGTCCCGCAGGGAAGCATCCTTGGTCCCTTACTCTTTCTCTGTTATGTGAACGACATGGAACTGAGCGTCTCATGTAAATTATTACTGTATGCAGACGACAGCGTGCTTCTGGTTTCAGGAAAAGACCCAATAAGTATTGCCGCTTCACTTTCCAAAGAACTAGCATCATGTAGTGAATGGCTAGTGGACAATAGACTATCTCTTCACCTGGGCAAGACGGAAGCCATCTTATGTGGAACAAAACGCAAACTGAAAGACATTGTGGGCTTCTCGGTCAACTGTAATGATATTCCTATAACAACAGTGTCACAAGTTAAATATCTCGGACTGAAACTGGACGCGAGTTTGTCAGGTGAAACAATTTTGGAATCTATCCTGAGTAAGTGTAGAGCACGTATAAAATACCTGTATAGACAGGTGGGATGCTTGCCCGCGGCGACCAAAAAGACCCTCTGCCAAGCGCTTATTCAATGTCATTTTGACTATTCTGTGTCATCCTGGTACTCTGCATCATCTAAATCAGCACAGCACAAACTTCAGGTCACTCAAAATAAAATGGTTAGGTTCATGCTGAACCTAGGACCCAGATCACATGTTGGCCAGGAACAACTTCAGTCACTAGGTATGCTCAATGTCTCTGACAGGGCCAAACAAATCAGGCTAACTAATGCCTTCAAATTTTCTATGACAGAGCTCCAGAGTATCTAAAGAATGATTTTGTTAAAGCAAATGAGAGGAGTGGACATAATACAAGAAACAGGATGTTTAATTTTAAGGTCCCGAGAATCCAAGGACAGGGTAAGCAAACCTTCTTCTTCACTGCCATCAAAGACTGGAACGACCTACCCCAGTCAGTCCGTGAAAAGAGAACACTGTATTCCTTCAGACGTAGCCTGAAGGAACACCTGAACCGGACAGCTGCGAGAAGGGAGTACCAAGCTTATGTCTGCTACTAAATACGACATAAGAGATAGACAAACCAAACTGAAATGATTACTGATTACGGATTACTGATATTTACTATAGGATGTAAGGTATCTTAAAATAACCCCCTAGAAATACTTTCTCTAAAGTATCTATTTCTTTATCCTCCCCATTTCCCCAGCTAACCTAATCCCACAAGGACCCCAATGGAAATACGCCTAACGGCCTTATTGGGCTATCCTTAGTTGGAATTATGCAAGGCTGGTACATGTCATATTTATAACATACTATGTGGTACCAACTCTGAAAATTGCTAACTGAATAAATATTATTATTATTATTATTATTATTATTACACATGCAACTAGGATGAACATGGGAATCTGCAGAGAGACAAGTGGCCCACAAAAGGCAGATCCCTTTCACATCCAACCCATTTTGTCCATATGGCTATCTGATTTTATCTTGAAATTCTCTATTGTTCTTGATCCCACTATAGCACTAGGTAGCCTATTTCACATATCTACGAATTTGTTACGAGAGAGGCAGATCCCTTACACAGCCAATCTCTCTCTCTCTCTTATAGGAAAAAAAAAATTGCACACTGGTGCAAATGAGGCAGATCCTTTACACATGCTACCAAGATGAAAATGGGAGTCTGCAGAGAGCCGACATTACTACCTTATTCCAACATCTGACAGACATTACTACCATATTCCAAAATCTGACAGACATTACTACCATATTCCAACATCTGACACGTTAACCATATTCCAAATTCTGGCAAACATTACTGCCTGACTGCAATATATGACAGACATTTCCACAGTATCCTAACATCTGGCAGACATTACTACAATATTCTAACATCTGACAGACATTACTTCCGTATTCCAATATCTGGCAGACATTACTATAATATTGCAACATATGGCAGACATTACTATAATATTGCAACATCTGACAGACATTACTACCTTATTCCAACATCTGGCAGACATTACTACCTTATTCCAACATCTGGCAGACATTACTACCTTATTCCCAAATCTGACAGACATTACTACCATAGTCCAACATCTGGCAGACATTACTACCATATGCCAACATCTGAAAGACATTAATACCATATTCCAACATCTGACAGACATTACCACTTTATTCCAAAATCTGACAGACATTACTACCATATTCCAACATTTGACAGATATTATTACCTTATTCCAACATCTGGCAGACATTACTACCATATTCCAACATCTGACAGACATTACTACCGTATGCCAACATCTGCCAGACATTACTACTATATTCCAACATCTGACAGACATTACCACCTTATTCAACATCTGACAGACATTACTACCATATTCCAATATCTGGCAGACATTAATAGGCCTACCCTATTTCAACATCTGACAAACATTACTACCATATTCCAACATCTGGCAGACATTAATACAATATTCCAACATCTGGCATACATTACTACCATATTCCAACATCTGACAGATATTACTACCTAATTCCAACATCTGGCAGACATTACTACCTTATTCCAACATCTGGCAGACATTCCTACCTTATTCCAACCTCTGGCAGACAATACTACCTTTTTCCAACATCTGACAGACATTACTACCTTATTGCAAAATCTGACAGACATTACTACCATATTCCAACATCTGACACACGTTAACCTTAATCCAAATTCTGGCAGACATTACTGCCTGATTAAAACATCTGACAGACATTTCCACAGTAGCCTAACATCTGGCAGACATTACTACAATATTCCAACATCTGACAGACATTACTTCCTTATTCCAATATCCGGCAGACATTACTATAATATTGCAACATCTGACAGACATAACTACCTTATTCCAACATATGACTGACATTACTACCACATTGAAACATCTGACAGACATTACTACCTTATTCCAACATCTGGCAGACATTACTACCCTATTCCAACATCTGGCAGACATTATTACCTGATTGCAACATCTGACAGATATTCCTAACCTATTCCAATATCTTGCAGACATTCATACCTTATTCCAACATCTGGCAAACATTACTACCTGTTTGAAACATCTGACAGACAATTTTACATTCCAACATCTGGCAGACATTTTTACAATATTCCAACACCTGGCAGACATTACTACCATATTCCAACACCTGGCAGACATTACTACCTTATTCCAACATCTGGCAGACATTGCTACCATATTCCAACAACTGGCAGACATTGCGACCATATTCCACCATCTGACAGACATTACTACCATATTCCAACATCTGGCAGATATTACTACCAAATTCCAACATCTGAGAGACATTACTACCTTATTCCAACATCTGGCAGACATCACTACCATATTCCAACATCTGACAGACATTACTACTTTATTCCAACATTTGGCAGACATGACTACCTTATTCCAACATCTGGCAGACATTACTGCCTTATTCCCAAATCTGACAGACATTACTACCATAGTCCAACATCTGGCAGACATTACTACCATATTCCAACATCTGACAGACATTACTACTTTATTCCAACATCTGACAGACATTACTACCATCTACCAACATCTGACAGACATTACTACCTTATTCCAACTTCTGGCAGACATTACTACCATATTCCAACATCTGACAGACATTACTACTATATTCCAACATCTGACAGACATTACTACCTTATTCCTACATCTGGCAGACATGACTACCTTATTCCAACATCTGGCAGACATGACTACCTTATTCCAACATCTGGCAGACATTACTACCTTATTCCCAAATCGGACAGACATTACTACCATAGTCCAACATCTGGCAGACATTACTACCATATGCCAACATCTGAAAGACATTAATACCATATTCCAACATCTGACAGACATTACCACTTTATTCCAAAATCTGACAGACATTACTACCATACTCCAACATTTGACAGACATTATTACCTTATTCCAACATCTGGCAGACATTACTACCATATTCCAACATCTGACAGACATTACTACCGTATTCCAACATCTGCCAGACATTACTACTATATTCCAACATCTGACAGACATTACTACCTTATTCAACATCTGGCAGATATTAATAGGCCTAACCTATTTCAACATTTGACAGACATTATTACCTTATTCCAACATCTGGCAGACATTACTACCATATTCCAACATCTGACAGACATTACTACTGTATTCCAACATCTGCCAGACATTACTACTATATTCCAACATCTGACAGACATTACTACCTTATTCAACATCTGGCAGATATTAATAGGCCTAACCTATTTCAACATCTGACTGACATTACTACCCCATATTCCAACATCTGGCAGACATTAATACCATATTCCAACATCTGGCAGACAATATTACCATATTACAAGATCTGGCAGACATTACTATCTTATTCCAACATCTGGCAGACATTATACTACCTTATTCCAACATATGACAGACATGACTACCTTATTCCAACATCTGACAGACATTACTGCCTTATTGGTTCAGGAGTTTCAGGAGTAATTTATCGAGAGGCCTTCCCTAGTGATTAAGGCCCCATTAATTGCTCTTTCCATTCACATAATTATGCATAGCCTACGTGAGTTGCAGTTGGGATGTGTGTACATGCTTAGATTGATATGCAGGATTCGAAGTTGCATAATAAATCGTAGGCAGTGTCCACCATTCTTTAACTGCCTTCGTGGTGTAATGCACAAGGTGTTGATATTCGGTGTGAGCATCCTGGGTTCGAATCCACGGACTGCCACATCTGTTTGTAATATTTCATTAATCGATTTTAGGAGTAGATGGGATGGGACTTGTTAGCCTTGGTCGGCAACTCATCTAGGGGAGACAACCTTATACAAATCCGGGTGGATGGGACTCGTCAGCCTTGGTTGGCAACCTGTCTAGGGGTGTAAACCTGATACAAATCCGTACTGCTTACCTAAGGGTAAGGCAGGTTAGTGGATGGATTAGCCGAACACCACTGTAGAAAAATAGTGCTAACAAGATACACAGAGGGCCTCGGAGTTGGACGGATCCTAAATTGAATGGTCAATCCTGTAAGTCCTTCACTAAACTGGCTCGGGTTGTCCTTCTCACAGGGTATAGGTCCGCTTGGGGGCATTCTGTGTATGGCCACCCTCGTAAGGGGAGTAAGGCGTCCGGCAATAGATAGATAGATAGATAGGAGTAGAGTTGGTTGTTGGATAGAACATAATAATTGATATTGGTTCAGGAGTAATTTATCGAGAGGCCTTCCCTAGTGGTTAACCCTTAATTAGCGGCGAGCAACATAAGTCGAGTATAATAAATCTGGGCTATCTGGCGGCGCTCGACATAGGTCGTGTGGCAATTTCAGCACGTAATGTTGCTGAGAGAGAGAGACAAGTGGTGGCAGGAGAGTAGCGAGCGTATGACTGCTCCAGACCACCGCGGCGAACCTACTGACACGAATCCCACCTCCTCCCTCCCTCTCTCACTCGCTATATACGGAATTGTATGGGGAAAGTGCCGAATTACATGCTTTTTGCACTCGCGTTGCACGGTTGTTGCAAGAAAACTAGCCATCATAAAAGGATCGTTATGGTGTCATTGGAAAGCTCTGTTTATGCCCTTTCAGGGATAGATACTTGTTTTACGCTCTGGGTCTTATTTAGGCATGAAAATGATCATGTAAACAGCCCTATTTTGGGTAAAAACACCCCGCTGGACGGTACATATAAATAAACCGCCTAGGCCGCTCGTAAGGTGTTAAGGCCCCATTAATTGCTCTTTCCATTCACATAGCATAGCCTACGTGAGTTGCAGTTGGGATGTGTGTACATGCTTAGATTGATATGCAGGATTCGAAGTTGCATAATAAATCGTAGGCAGTGTCCACCATTCTTTAACTGCCTTCGTGGTGTAATGCACAAGGTGTTGATATTCGGTGTGAGCATCCTGGGTTCGAATCCACGGACTGCCACATGTGTTTGTAATATTTCATTAATCGATTTTAGGAGTAGAGTTGGTTGTTGGATAGAACATAATAATTGATATTGGTTCAGGAGTAATTTATCGAGAGGCCTTCCCTAGTGGTTAACCCTTAATTAGCGGCGAGCAACATAAGTCGAGTATAATAAATCTGGACTATCTGGCGGCGCTCGACATAGGTCGTGTGGCAATTTCAGCACGTAATGTTGCTGAGAGAGAGAGACAAGTGGTGGCAGGAGAGTAGCGAGCGTATGACTGCTCCAGACCACCGCGGCGAACCTACTGACACGAATCCCACCTCCTCCCTCCCTCTCTCACTCGCTATATACGGAATTGTATGGGGAAAGTGCCGAATTACATGCTTTTTGCACTCGCGTTGCACGGTTGTTGCAAGAAAACTAGCCATCATAAAAGGATCGTTATGGTGTCATTGGAAAGCTCTGTTTATGCCCTTTCAGGGATAGATACTTGTTTTACGCTCTGGGTCTTATTTAGGCATGAAAATGATCACGTAAACAGCCCTATTTTGGGTAAAAACACCCCGCTGGGCGGTACATATAAATAAACCGCCTAGGCCGCTCGTAAGGTGTTAAGGCCCCATTAATTGCTCTTTCTAACACCTTTTGCCATTTAGGTGTCAATTTATTTCTGGCGAGCGATAGCGAGCCTCTAATCTTAAAGGAACATGGGACATGGTACAAATTTAGCTTGAAGGAGGGTCTAAGGGGTGTTTTTTAAAGCTTGATGGAGGTCTAAGGAGGAAACAAGAAGAAATTATAGAAAGATATATAAAGGAGGAAATAAATACGCCTATCCCCCCTTAACCCGGGAACTGCGGGGAGACTCTTAAGAGTTCCCCCGGCGGACTGCGGGGAGACTCTTGAGAGCAAGTGAAAAAAAAAAATCAACTTTTGACATCGAAAAAAAAAAAATATATTTTTATTTTTTTATTTTTTTATTTTTGTTTGGCCCCTGGGCCATGCAAAATCTCAGTCCTCTACCTCCCCTCCTTCCCCACTTTCCTCCTCTCCTTCAGTTATCACCTATTTTCCCTGTTATTCCCTTATTCCGAGGTATATTTTCGTGCTAACATTAGCGAGTTGCAAGCAGGGTGTTGTCATCACTGATGGCAAGCGAGTGCAAGAGAGAGAGAGAGAGAGTATCGATCGACTGTGTCTCAGTGGCCTTGGGGGAAATTGGCGGGAAAGCAGGTTGCCTCACCCATACATTATACAACTCGTGGGCTATATCTCCGATTTTGACCATCCAAACGCTGTTTTCACTCGTTTTATTGTTGTTTCAGGTTAATACCTTTATAATCAACCCATAATAGGTGCATATGGATAAGTATTAACCCTTAAAAAGCGGCTCACCACATAAGTCGAGTTGAAAAAACAGGCAAAAAACGGGTGAAAAAAGGGTGGAAATCGAGTGAAAATGAGTGGGATAGTAATGATCCATACGTCCGACATCTGTGGCCTCCCGGCCCACACTAACTCCAGTTCCCCCACCGCGCGAGAGGATCACAGTGTAACCAATAGTTCGCTAAAAGTGAGCAAGGTAGCAAAATCTGCTAAACTTCCATCTTCGAGGTAACACTGTCAGTGCTCCACGAGTGCTACGTAGCTGTATGTTGCGTCATTGTGTAGCGATTTCCACCTAGTTTTCAGCGCAATACAGTTCCTTTCATACTGATGGTTGATATAGCAGTCAGAATGGCCTGAAAAGGCCCAAAACGGCCACAGAGGGCCCGCTAGACGAGGGTTAATGCTATTAATGGTACAATGAATATTTTAGTGACGGAAACACCTCAAATACGTCAGCACAGGGGGACGTTTCCAATTACCCCCATGCGCACTTGTTAGGTTAAGAAAGATCTGAGGGGAAAGGGGAAAATGAGAGAGTTGGAGGTCTTATAATTGCTAGAGGTCCTTCCTTAACCCGAGAGAGGCGTGCCATTGGTAGTTCAAACCCTCCTGCCAAGCGAGGATATTTTGGTTCATTCCCGCCTAAAATCGTAATTTTACCATAAATATCGTTATTACTTATTCATATGCGCCTATTTTACGTTTAATATGAAGATATTAATATGTAACAGCAATAAAACAAGTGGAAATAGTATTTAGGGGTTGAAAAACACATGTGGAGGAGTGATAGCAGGTATGGAGGGGAATTATCTCACTTATCACATATTCCTTTGTTTTGAGTGCCACTGGGGTCTTTTAAAAGGCTTTATTAAGGCCTTGGATCATAAGAGTCCCATCGCCTTCACCCAGTAAAACCTCTTAAGAGTCTCCTTGCCGTTCCCGGGTTAAGGAAGGTCTAAGTGAGTTAAATGGGGTAAATGAGAGAGTTGGAGGTCTTATAATTGCTAGAGGTCCTTCCTTAACATCTAAAGAGTGGGGTGTTGTGTGTATATCACCGAAGCGCCAGGCGGCTATATTTTCCGAAAATTACCTCATTCCTTGCTCTTTTTCATGCATAAGCAAGAACCAGAGCGTAATACAATTGTATGTCCATGAAAGGACGATGATAACGTTTTCCAATGACACCTGAATCATAGTTGTACGACACCTGGTTATCTTGCAACGATCGTGCAACCAAAGGGCAAAATCGGTAAATTATTGGCAATTTTGCTGTTTCTGGTGTGCGAGAGAGAGCCCATGAGTGAGAGAGGTGTGTGTCAGACTTCAGTCTACGCTGCGCGGCCGTGGCGAGCAGTTGAAGCCTGCCTATTGTCCCACCAACAGCCGGTCTCTCTCTCATCGCTCATAATAGCCTCAAAATAGAGCCTGTCATATAACGGGTGCCGCATGATAGGTCAATTTTCTCTCCCGTCATATGACGGTCGCCGCGAATTGAGGATTAACTGAATAAAATTGTCTAATAGTAGACTGAATAAAATCTAAAAGATGTAGCCAGTACAGAAAGGGTTGATATAGCTGTCCCGACATTCAAGCTAGTCAATACCCTTGTGTTTAGAAATCACAGCTAAAGTTGGGAAGAAATTTTAGCTCTTGAGTCAATGGTAGCGTATATAGGCTACTATAATTCAGCTGAATGTCATATAATCATCTACGTTATCTACTCTTCCTAGACAATCAAACCCTTTTATCATTTATGACTTACTATATCCCTATTAAATGGTCTGTAGCTAAACCCATTTTCTCGTGAAATTACTCATTACTCGTTTTACGTCGGCTGGAGCAATTGCGTTAATCGAAAAATAATAATTACAGTCTACGCACGTAATTGATGGAGACCAATTTGAGGTTGTAGAGGATAGGTAGTGTGATGTGGTAGACCAGCAGTCCTCCAAGGGCCATCCCCAGGAACGCCACACTAAACTGGGTCCCATAGAAGTAGGACTCGGCGGAAAACCCTGTGGAGAGAGTTAGTGTATGTGTGTGTAATAATACTAATAATAATAAGGTAGACGTGCCGTTTTGCCCAAAATCAAAACGGCATACCCAACTCTGCGATGGGTTACCATCATCACTACTAATACCATCATCAATCACAATCAACATAATCACTACTACTGCCATCATCACTACAACTGCCATCATCACTACAACTGCCACAATCATCACAAGTACTGTCATCATCACCATTACTATGATCATCATCACTACTACACTTACAATTATCACTACTATCACCATAATCACTGTCCATTGTCACTAGCATCTTAATCACTACTATCATTAAAATGCCCCAGAACAAGAAGCCCACCACAGAAGCCACGAGCGAACACCACACAGAAACACCCGGAAGAAAGGTCCACAGAACGAAAGGACCAGCTGACCGAGCCAGCCATTTCAGACAGGCCCAAGCCCGCAGGGCTAAGCAGCTCATGGCCGCACCTTTTTACCTTTTCTAAACTGACCATTTTTCCACACCTCACGTACACTAACCCCCTCGTGTCCTACACTCCTAACTACAAAGATGATGAACAGGAATATACATTTATATTAAAAACACCCATGCCCTGTCCCGACGTTGAGCCAATGCCAACACATCAGACAGCCATAATTATATCTATGTATGTTCTTACATCCGAGAAGTAGATGTTATATATTTTAGAAGTTAAAACACCCACGATTGTCCCTAGACCTCGTATATCATTTTCCATGACGAGTATAGATATATGTAACCCGTGCTCAGTCGCCCCTTGCATTGTTCCTCTAGTAACTAAGTATTAATATTAACATTCCCTAACATCTTGTCTTGCCAGACTAAACTTCTGAAGACCCATCGCCCCATAAATCTATGTATGCAATCCTTAGGTTAAGTATTTTTATCCGCCATTGTGTTCACCTTTTTCCATTTACTTTCCACAATTGTCATACGTCTTCCCCTTGCCTCCTTCGTATCCACAGCCCACACTACGCCAATTTACTTTGTGTCTTACACCTCTTACCCCAACCAGAGATTGTATAAGATAACCTGGTTACCAGTATCTGTCATAAGTACCCCGAAACAATAACTAAGTACCCCTACGAACTGCCGCTGTTGTTGGTATTTATATTTATATTTAATAGAAAACGCAGTTCCCAGGACCAACTAATAGTATCCATAACCCTTGGACTGATCACATAACTCTATCTTTTCCAGACTCATATACCACACCATAGTTGCATTCCCCGGTAGCATATTTTGGCTAACGTATTCTACTGCCTTTTTCAAACTTCCATATCAATTGTAGCCTAATGCCACCCCCACGCCCAGGGACCTTAGGGGCAAAATTTCCCTGTAGCCCTTGAACTCTCCCCCCCTCTCATTAAGAATTCCCGCGCTTCTCGACTCTTGTCCGACCTAGCCTCTCTCTCATACCTCTTGAAGATCCTTGAATTGTCCGTTGCTAACGCTCTCCAACCTTTTTTATATATACTCCTATCCAGCCTACCTTCACTTAGTAGGCCAGAACAACATTAGAACTTTACTAGCCCCTTGCATGCCATCTATTCTCTTACAACACATTCACAACCCTGCACCCAATGGTCGTCGGTGCGAGGCTAGCCGCCCCGCCAGTACTAACTTCTATTGCCATACTTCCAGATAAATGTGGCAGAGTTAGCAACCCAGTCTCCACCACATCCAGCAAACCCTACAATTAACAACCAGCCGAGTAAAACCAGCTAGCTAAGGCACCTTCGGTTTTGGTATTAAAGACACCCACATCTGTCTCATACACAGAGGGTTATTACAAACACTGGTGATATGGCATGCCCCTAGCCACAGCCGCCGGACGACGATCACAGAGAGAGGGCGCCCAGCTCCCCCTTTTTGCCCACCCGAGGAGGGAGACCCCCACCCCCGCGGAGGTATACCTGGCCCCTGTTTTGACTTTCGAGTCATTGCCAGGTAGCACAGGAATTCTTCCTATCAATGAACTAACCATGAATGACTAACACCTTTACTAACCTCTATTAACTCACAATAAACCATTTACCTTTCTTGCATGCTCTGATCACTAAATTAGCACCTCAGCTATACCATAGAATGAAGATTGAACAATCTAGAGAGACGCTCCTATCACAGCTGTCCCCATCCTCCTCGCAAAGTAGATCCAGTCTCTCTCCCCTAAATACATCCAGTATAGCCAAAATAGTACCTCTTACTAAGGCTCAGTTATATGAAAATATAAAGGCTTCCTATAGCCCTGTGCCACAACAGTAAATACCATCTTACCTAGTCTCCATTTCTATTGAGAGCTCAATTAAGTCCATAAGACTCGAGATCCCTACTGTCTACAGGGTCCAGAACCGAGCCTATAAATCTAACTCCCGCCCCCAGTCAAATCAGTTGAAAGCTAGATACCAACCAGGGGTCACTACCCTGCAGTTAACTTCTAGCTCTGCCCTTGTGTTGTTCCGGAGTGAGATCCCAGAGCCGGCAGACTCCATGGCAGATTTGGATAGAAGGACCTGCCCACGTATTTAAGAACTTCACACATATGGCCCCCTGGACGGCCGCGGAACCAGTCGTTAGCCCCCAACATCATGGACGCAAGATAACCAGGACCAGACCCATCAGATACTACCCAAGATTCTCTTTAGCAGTACTACATCTTACTGTGCTGTTTAGAGATTTCACTAATTAAATATTTCTACGAAGTGGCTAAGACCTTGCCCAGTGTAATACATACTTAACCATTCCATTTGGGACGTACTAAGCGATCAGTGCTCATTAATTAACAGGCGACCTTGACTCTCGTAATTACCTTATTGAGATATTAAAACTCTAGTGATATCTAACGTTCGCCCACTGATTGCGTTCTATGTGTTTCTGAAACAAGGATATAAAACTTAGATCAGTACCCCCTGAGGTTACTAGAATTCCTGTGCTATTAAATACGCGTGTCTAATCTAGTCTGTGAACTACTACTTGTGCACCAGAGCTACCAGTAATAAATCTAACAGTGAATATGAATCTATAAGTAACATTGATGGTCTTCGGTATATAAACCTGTTAAATCAAAGCCAGTGATCAGAAGATTAATACCTGAACGTTGGAAGTGGGAGACTAGGCTCCATCCAGATCCACTTATGCTAGTGTTGTTCGATTCTATTATATTGTCTTACACAAGTATTCTGCAGTGGTATATCAATAAACGTGATCGTGTAACTTGCTACCATGTGTTTCTTTGTGTTCTCTATTCCTCATATCTTGTATTGTGCATGCAGCCTTATATACCCAGTCAATTAGAACTCACATTACCCAAGTTAAACCTGTAGAAAAACAGGGCATAACAATCATCAATGATACTACAACTATCAACCATCATTACTAATATCATCACCACCATCTTACAATCATCATTACTACTGTTAACATAATCACTACTACTATAACCATCATCATTACTGCTGTCACAAATATTACCATAATTTATTCTACTGTCACCATAATAACTACTACTGCCATCATCACCATTACTATTGTGACGCATGCCGAGTATGAGCATGCTGTACAGAACGCTCAGTCAGACCCCACTCTCGCTAGGATCGTCAGGGCAGGAACTTTGGCTGTAGTCCGTGTAGAGTTTCCTAACTCAGTTTATGTGAGCCGTTGTACTATAAGTATTATAATTATGTATTTTGTTTTCTTCTAAGTCAACGAGTTCTATTTTATATCATTAGATATAAGTATTGTGTGTGGGACTTATATGTAATGATGAGAGGAGAAGAGAGAGAGTTATGTAACGACGGCCCGGGAGCGCGCCACGAGGTAGGTAGGCCTCCCTCCCTCCTCCCTCCTCCCTCCTCCCTCCTCAAGCGCGTGGGAAATCCTTTGTCGATCCCAGATTGAGAGAGAATATTACGTAATGATTGTCAGTGGGCGGTCCTTAGTAGTTTGCGATATGCCGCTAGAGGGCCGAGTATAAAAAGGAGAGGTCCTCGCCACCATTCTTTAGAACTCATCAGGCAGAGCGACTTCTCATATCCCTTGCAACTATCCATATTCTTCCGACTGATGTGAACTTTCTCTACTCTCTGAACAGCCTATCTTCTTCTCTTCTCGTCCCTTTTTAACCAATGACCCCTTTGGTGCAGATTTAGTCAGCCAAAGTATTATCGCTTGAGTTCTCACGAGATAAGTACCTGTTAGATAGCCTATTTTTGGAAGGGTTAACTAGAATAGGATTGATTGATGTTTGTTGCACTCGTATATGCATTTCCCTGTGTGCGATTATTCATGTTCCTGTTTTCTGCTGGTTTAGGCAATGCTAGACTGGGATAGGGTTTCTGAGTTGTGATTTCCTATGAGTACTAGGTTGCGGTTGAACCAGTACAATTGCAACGGAGACGTGGAACGCCTAGGTGGTCTTTCTGACTGTGTACCGTGGGAGTTTAGCACTGTGTTGCGAGTGAGGGCTTTTGCCTCTGCCACCCAACACTGTGCTATCTCATTTGCTTGACTTTGAGAGGATCACCAGGAGAGAACCAGATACTAGTGATCTGGATCTCTCAAGAGAGCATCCCGTCAATTAACGTAATTTGGCCGCACAGTCTTAAGGACCTCGCTAGGCTACGAGCCGCTTGCTCAGCCATTGTCTCTTAACCTTATGTATCCCAGCTAGACTTTGCTCGACCAGCAGATACAGCATAGTATTGAAGCTTCTCCTTATGTATATTATTGTTTATGCACTATTGATTTCATGTGTGGCACGCTTAGCTACTTCAGAGATTAGTGGCCCACGAGCACAATCTTAGTAGGCTATTGCCAGTGCATTGTCGGAGTACTTCTTCTTAATGTTTGCCATATCCTATTGCTTATTCTTATAATTCTTCTTATGTCAATTTAAAGCCTTTAATTACCAGTGAGTTATTCATTAAATTGCTGTTCAAAATCCGATACTTACTTCTTATGAGTATTCGAGAAGCATCTAACTTATCAGAAGATTCCTTGCTTGATGCTCGAGGACTATTGTTTAACGTAACGTAATAGTGCCGATCCGAAGTAGAGGGTGGAGGACTTCTTAAGTTCTTAGTTCAAGGGTGGATTACTTCGGCTTCGGCCAACACTATTCTTTAGTGTTGTAGTACTTTCTTCTTTGTTTGATTGTTGACCAGACTGGATAACTCCCGTCTAGTTATTAGTCTGTTGTGTGAAACGCTAGTACCGAGTTCTTGTATACCCCGTTATAGCAGATAGAACTCTGGAGTGTAGTGGCGTTTTTTGTTCGGCTGGCAGTACTCTGGGGTTGGGATCGTGTGTTTCCGTTGTGGCAGCGAGCCATACTCGAGTCCTGTGTAAGAGCCCTAGTGTACCCGAGTGCCCGGTCGTAACAAATGGCGACCTTGCTTAGGATTTTGTGAACAGTATAATTTTCTGCAGAGTTGTACAACATTTGTTTGTTCGTACTTTAGCGTACATATTGAAGAATATTTTTTTTTTGTAAGGCAATTAGGAGAGCATTTAAGAGACTCCAGTTAATTTAGTAATTAGTGCTTACATAAGGGAGTTTAACACTTTTGTCTCGAGAATTTTTTGTGAACTACAGTATGTCGTGCCCTAGTATTGACGAGGAGCGAGAGATGCCATTTGAGGAGGTGCCGTTAGTAACTAGTGAGGAGGATGCTAGACTTTTTGTGAGTAAGCAGTACCATGTCACGGAGGAGAGGTTGACTGGGGTGAATATTTATGGCTTGCACCTGATAGCCAAGGTTTTGGGCAGATCCAATGTAGGAGGGATGTCCAAGGGGGAGCTGATTTCCTGGGTGTTGCGTGGGCGACATGGGGTTTCGGAGGAGAGGGCGTTTGGGGGGGTTCCTCCCCAGATCCCCTCTCACTCGACTCCCACAGTGCCGTCCACTCAGTTGCCGGAGGTTAGCACTCTCCCACAGAGGGATGAGAATTGGAAGATGGGAGTGCCCTCGGGCGGTGCGTATGGTGGTTCCCCAGTTCTTGCCCCCCCTCCTTCAGTAGTGGCAGCTCCCTCTTCCTACCTGTCTCCAGATATGATATTTAGACTTGAGCTTGCTAAAATTGAGTCTAGGAAGTATGAGATTGAGGCTGAGACTAGGAAGCATGAGATTGAGGTTAGGAGGCACGAGGCTGAGCTTAGGTACGACTCAGAGAAATATTGTGCTCAAATAGATTTAGATAAGACTCGTGCAGAGTCGACAGGGATTCGGATGGGCCGTGAGGGCCAAGTAAGAGAACAGTCCTTGTCCCACTTAGTCAAATTGGTGCCGGCATTTAGTGAAACTGAAGTCACAGAATTTTGTAATCGTTTTGAGAAGAAGTGTAGGGAGCATAATTGGCCTGAAGAGAAGTGGGCAGCTCTAGTCTCCTCCAGACTTACGGGTAAGGGTCTGAAGGCTTATGATGCACTGCCTTTAGAGTCTTGCATTGACTACCCAGAATTGAAGAGAGCTGTCCTACGGGCGTACGAGTTGCAACCAGAAACATATCGATTGAAGTTTCGGGGTGTTGCAAAGACTAGGGAGGCGACCTTTCTTGAACATGCCCGGGACTTAAAAGATGCACTTGCGAACTGGACACGTTCTGAGAAAGCTGAGACGGCCGAACAGTTGACTGAGCTGTTTCTGCTCGAGCAGTTTTATAAGTGTACTGGTGCAGAAATGACTTTAACTATTAAAGAAAAGAACCCAAAAACTCTACAGGAGGCAGCTGAGATGGCTGACCTCCGGCTATCACTAATTCGTGGGTGCGGGTCTGCCCAGCATAGTGAGGCAGGTAACAAGGGGCGTGACGCCCCACCCCCCCGAGTTAGTGATATACCTTATGCAAACAAGTACAAGAGCTATGATACCAAGACTGACCACAAGACTAGCACCGTCCCATTTAAGAAGGGGCCGGGCCCTTCCCAGTACCAAGGGAAGCCCAGAGGGGAGTTGGAGTGTTATCATTGTCATGAAAAGGGGCACTTTGCAAGAGTCTGTCCTAGCAAACCACCTACAGCAGCTGTGTCTTTGGCCTGCAACATTGGTGTGTCTCCGAAGTCTTCTGAGTTTGCCCGGGGCAGTTCGTCAGAGGCTGAGGCACAGCCAATGCAGAAACACCTGGGAGGCTCGAACCCTGCTCAGGATGTTTTTTGCGACCATAGAGGGCGGGGTTGCGTGATGTGGGCGGGGCGCAAGCATGGAGTAGAGGTCTTGCGTGATACAGGTGCTTCCCAGACTCTGATGAATAACTTGACTGGCTACCCTATAAATGCGGCTCGGGTTGTGGTGGTGCAGGGTATTAATGCAACTCGGTCATACCCGCTGGTGCGGTTGGAGTTGGAGGTGGATGGTGTGGCACGTGAATTGGATGTTGGGATTGTGGAGAAACTGCCAGTGGAGGGCGTCGACCTTCTTCTCGGCAACGACTTTGCAATGCCCGCTTCTGAGGTTCTACCCTTAGTCGTTGCCAAGAGGCCGGCCGACGTGAGTGGGGAAGAACAAGAGTGTGTCGAGCGGTGCCAGGCACAACCCATGGCGTGTGCTGTCACCCGAGCTCGGGCAGATAAAGTGTCACAGCCTAGTCCTCCGTCTTCAGACCAGCAGAGGAACGATCAACAGGAGGAGGCTAAAGCTGGAGTTGGTTTTAAGAGTTTTGACTCGGCGGCTCTCCTGGGTGATTCAGTATTGGCACCTATGTTAGAGTCTGGAGAGGCCCCAGGACCTGTCACAGCTAGTGAGGAGGTAGGGCCGGAAGAGACTCCGGGGCAGCAACGTTGCACACGGAGAGAAAAAAGGGTTGCTCAGTTTGATATTGGGGAAGGACTTGGGTTGCTTCGGAAGCATCTAGACAGGTTGGTTCCCTCAGATATTTGTAAACTGCAGTTGGAGGATCCGGAAGTTCAGAAGTGTGGTAATGGTGCTGTCGAGATCAAACACGAGGACGGGGAAGCATGTCATGTGAACCTGTTGGAGGAGTTTGTGAGGCAACCACCTGAGCATCCTGCTGTCCCTGCGTTGGTCTGCCGCGGCCAAGGTGGAGAAGGAGAGGGGGGTAGTAGGGCACAGGTGGAGAAGAGAAGGGATTGTTATGTCTCGGCGGAGCCGTGGGCGGGGGACACGAGTCTGGTGGCTGTGGAAGCGCTAGAGCACCTGCCTGAGCAGCAGTGTGCAGCACTCCAGCACCAGCTCGGTTCATACCCCACTGGTTGTGCCGAGCCCCTGAGTCTCACAACTCGGGCGGTGCAAGATGTTCCACGGGCAGGTCACGTGACTGTTGAAAGACCGTTAGCCTCGTTGTTTCGGTGGTTTAAGGTGGGCGACGAGGCTTTGGCATGGTTGCCAGGTCAGGGTCGACCCATGGCTGCCAAGGGTGGTGGTCAAAAGGAGGACATTGAGCAGATTGGTAAGGTCGGCTGTGGTATCGCAGTGCCCGGTCGTCGCATAGCCTCCCAATGCTGCTCTAGTCTAATGCAACAGCCCTACCATAGACCGACTGTATCTGGCCATGTCGCTGAAAGCGGTGATGCTGCGCAGGCAGATGTCGTCACAAGGAATGCGGGGGTGCGCATGTACGGTATCGGCGGGGAAGCCTTAGCAATAATGAACTGTGGGAGTGACTGCACGGGTGGTACTGATTGTCCCTCTCATGACCTGGCTGTTCTAGGGACGAAGGTGGAGAAGGAGGGAGACTACAGGTTAGAAGCTGCGGTCTCGGCTGGGTTGTGGGAGGGCACTAGGCATGTTGTTCGTGGAGACAGTGCAAGGCAGTTATTTACTAGGCTATGGCAGTACTTTCGCATGTTTGTTGCTTCTCCAGGCCTGATGTACGGGGTAGAATCCGACATGCAGGCTGGAGATAGTGCAAGGCTCAGTTTAATTCCCTACCGTATAAATCCTGCTCGACAGCCTATGGTGCAAGCAGAGCTGGATTACGTGTGGACGAAGGGTCTGAGGGATAAGGAATGTCGTGAGTGGTCGTTGCTTGTAACTTTGTCCGAGCGTGCTAAAGAGGTATGTGGTTTTGTTGTGGACGGGAGTACCTACCAGTGCAATGTTATGCCTGACGGACTTAAGAATGCACTAGCAACGTTTCAGAACCTGATGAATGAAAGTGAAAAGGACGATGATGCGCTGGGGCATTTCGAGGTCTATGTTCCAGCCTATGGTCCGGTCGTTGTAGTTTACCCAGATCATCACCCTCTCAAGATCTTGGACCAGTTTCACAATCGGAATATGAGGCTGACCAGGTGGTCACTAAGGTTATTGGTATATAACCTGGACATACGCCATATTGCCGGTTGTGACAACGTGGTTGCAGATGGTCGTTCAAGGGTATATGATCCTGGGTAGATTGACACACGGGTAGCCTCCTGCTTTAGTTTGAGTAGTATTTTGCGCTTGGTGCTTGTTGGCTCGCGGTTATAGCCCAGCGTATTGGGTCGTAAAGCAGGAGTTGAGCGTTTGGTATAGAAGAAAAAATAGGCTGCCCTTATAGTGCAGCCGGAAAAAACATATTAAAATATAAAAATCATAAAAAAACTCTTTCTTTTGTTATAGATAATTGTATAAGTTTGTCATAGCCTATAGAGTTTGAGTAGTCCACGAACTATCAAACGGCTGAGCTGCTGTAAGCTCGCTCTGGGAGCATGATATTATGTCTTTTGCTATTGTTAGGGAGGAGTTATGAAATGTGAATTTTTTTTTTATAAGATGTGTTTTAGTGATAAACTCAGCGTTGTTTTAGTGCCATGCGGTCGCTGGGTGTGAGGGGTTTGATGAGGTTCTGCGTGTCAGATTTTAGCTCAGGGTTGAGCAAGTAAAATCTTGGGGGAGGTGTGACGCATGCCGAGTATGAGCATGCTGTACAGAACGCTCAGTCAGACCCCACTCTCGCTAGGATCGTCAGGGCAGGAACTTTGGCTGTAGTCCGTGTAGAGTTTCCTAACTCAGTTTATGTGAGCCGTTGTACTATAAGTATTATAATTATGTATTTTGTTTTCTTCTAAGTCAACGAGTTCTATTTTATATCATTATATATAAGTATTGTGTGTGGGACTTATATGTAATGATGAGAGGAGAAGAGAGAGAGTTATGTAACGACGGCCCGGGAGCGCGCCACGAGGTAGGTAGGCCTCCCTCCCTCCTCCCTCCTCCCTCCTCCCTCCTCAAGCGCGTGGGAAATCCTTTGTCGATCCCAGATTGAGAGAGAATATTACGTAATGATTGTCAGTGGGCGGTCCTTAGTAGTTTGCGATATGCCGCTAGAGGGCCGAGTATAAAAAGGAGAGGTCCTCGCCACCATTCTTTAGAACTCATCAGGCAGAGCGACTTCTCATATCCCTTGCAACTATCCATATTCTTCCGACTGATGTGAACTTTCTCTACTCTCTGAACAGCCTATCTTCTTCTCTTCTCGTCCCTTTTTAACCAATGACCCCTTTGGTGCAGATTTAGTCAGCCAAAGTATTATCGCTTGAGTTCTCACGAGATAAGTGCCTGTTAGATAGCCTATTTTTGGAAGGGTTAACTAGAATAGGATTGATTGATGTTTGTTGCACTCGTATATGCATTTCCCTGTGTGCGATTATTCATGTTCCTGTTTTCTGCTGGTTTAGGCAATGCTAGACTGGGATAGGGTTTCTGAGTTGTGATTTCCTATGAGTACTAGGTTGCGGTTGAACCAGTACAATTGCAACGGAGACGTGGAACGCCTAGGTGGTCTTTCTGACTGTGTACCGTGGGAGTTTAGCACTGTGTTGCGAGTGAGGGCTTTTGCCTCTGCCACCCAACACTGTGCTATCTCATTTGCTTGACTTTGAGAGGATCGCCAGGAGAGAACCAGATACTAGTGATCTGGATCTCTCAAGAGAGCATCCCGTCAATTAACGTAATTTGGCCGCACAGTCTTAAGGACCTCGCTAGGCTACGAGCCGCTTGCTCAGCCATTGTCTCTTAACCTTATGTATCCCAGCTAGACTTTGCTCGACCAGCAGATACAGCATAGTATTGAAGCTTCTCCTTATGTATATTATTGTTTATGCACTATTGATTTCATGTGTGGCACGCTTAGCTACTTCAGAGATTAGTGGCCCACGAGCACAATCTTAGTAGGCTATTGCCAGTGCATTGTCGGAGTACTTCTTCTTAATGTTTGCCATATCCTATTGCTTATTCTTATAATTCTTCTTATGTCAATTGTGACGCATGTCGAGTATGAGCATGCTGTACAGAACGCCCAGTCAGGCCCCACTCTCGCTAGGATCGTCAGGGCAGGAACTTTGGCTGTAGTCTGTGTAGAGTTTCCTAACTCAGTTTATGTGAACCGTTGTACTATAAGTATTATCATTATGTATTTTGTTTTCTTCTAAGTCAACGAGTTCTATTTTATATCATTAGATATAAGTATTGTGTGTGGGACTTGTATGTAATGATGAGAGGAGGGATATTACGTGGCGTGGGGTCGGTGAGTGCGCCACGCGGGCCGGTAGGCCTAATTCCCTCCTCCCTTCCTCCCTTTCAGCGCGTGGGAAGTTCTTTGTCAATCCCAGATTGAGAGAATATGACGTCATGATTGCCAGTGGGCGGTCCTTAAGTAGTTTGAGATATGCCGCTAGAGGGCCGAGTATAAAAAGAGAGGTTTTTGCCACCATGCTTCAGAACTCATCAGGCAAAGCGACTTCTCATATCCCTTGCAACTATCCATATTCTTCCGACTGATGTGAACTTTCTCTACTCTCTGAACAGCCTATCTTCTACTCTTCTCGTCCCTGTGTAACCTCCATGACCCCTTTGGTGCAGATTTAGTCAGCCAAAGTATTATCGCTTGAGTTCTCACGAGATAAGTGCCTGTTAGATAGCCTATTTTTGGAAGGGTTAACTAGAATAGGATTGATTAATGTTTGTTGCACTCGTATATGTATTTCCCTGTGTACTATTATTCATGTTCCTGTTTTCTGCTGGTTTAGGTAATGCTAGACTGGGATAGGGTTCCTCGAGTTGTGATTTCCTATGAGTGCTAGGTTGGTTGAACCAGCACAATTGCAACGGAGACGTGGGAAGCCTAGGGGGTCTTTTTGATTGTGTACCGTGGGAGTTTAGCACTGTGTTGCGAGTGAGGGCTTTTGCCTGTGCCACCCAACACTGTGCTATCTCATTTGCTTGACTTTGAGAGGATCGCCAGGAGAGAACCAGATACTAGTGATCTGGATCTCTCAAGAGAGCATCCCGTCAATTACCGTAATTTGGCCGCACAGTCTTAAGGACCTCGCTAGGCTACGAGCCGCTTGCTCAGCCATTGTCTCTTAACCTTAGATATCCCAGCTAGACTTTGCTCGACCAGCAGATACAGCATAGTAATTGAAGCTTCTCCTTATGTATATTATTGTTTAAGCACTATTGATTTCATGTGTGGCACGCTTAGCTACTTCAGAGATTAGTGGCCCACGAGCACAATCTTAGTAGGCTATTGCTAGTGCATTGTCGGAGTACTTCTTCTTAATGTTTGCCATATCCTATTGCTTATTCTTATAATTCTTCTTATGTCAATTTAAAGCCTTTAATTACCAGTGAGTTATTCATTAAATTGCTGTTCAAAATCCGATACTTACTTCTTACGAGTATTCGAGAAGCATCTAACTTATCAGAAGATTCCTTGCTTGATGCTCGAGGACTATTGTTTAACGTAACGTAATAGTGCCGATCCGAAGTAGAGGGTGGAGGACTTCTTAAGTTCTTAGTTCAAGGGTGGATTACTTCGGCTTCGGCCAACACTATTCTTTAGTGTTGTAGTACTTTCTTCTTTGTTTGATTGTTGACCAGACTAGATAACTCCCGTCTTGTTATTAGTCTGTTGTGTGAAACGCTAGTACCGAGTTCTTGTATACCCCGTTATAGCAGATAGAACTCTGGAGGGTAGTGGCGTTTTTTGTTCGGCTGGCAGTACTCTGGGGTTGGGATCGTGTGTTTCCGTTGTGGCAGCGAGCCATACTCGAGTCCTGTGTAAGAGCCCTAGTGTACCCGAGTGCCCGGTCGTAACAAATGGCGACCTTGCTTAGGATTTTGTGAACAGTATAATTTTTTGCAGAGTTGTACAACATTTGTTTGTTGGTACTTTAGCGTACATATTGAAGAATATTTTTTTTTTGTAAGGCAATTAGGAGAGCATTTAAGAGACTCCAGTTAATTTAGTAATTAGTGCTTGCATAAGGGAGTTTAACACTTTTGTCTCGAGAATTTTTTGGTGAACTTCAGTATGTCGGGCCCTAGTACTGACGAGGAGCGAGAGATGCTAAGTGAGGAGGTGCCGTTAGTAACTAGTGAGGAGGATGCTAGACTTTTTGTGAGTAAGCGGTACCACGTGACGGAGGAGAGGCTGACTGGGGTGAATGTTTATGGCTTGCACCTGATAGCCAAGGTTTTGGGTCTATCCAATGTAGGAGGGATGTCCAAGGGGGAGCTGATTTCCTGGGTGTTGCGTGGGCGACATGGGGTTTCGGAGGAGAGGGCGTTTGGGGGGGTTCCTCCCCAGATCCCCTCTCACTCGACTCCCACAGTGCCGTCCACTCAGTTGCCGGAGGTTAGCACTCTCCCACAGAGGGATGAGCATTGGAAGATTGGAGTGCCCTCGGGCGGTGCGTATGGTGGTTCCCCAGTTCTTGCCCCCCCTCCTTCAGTAGTGGCAGTTCCCTCTTCCGGCCTGTCTCCTGAGATGATATTTAAACTCGAGCTTGCTAAAATTGAGTCTAGGAGGCATGAGAAGGAGATTGAGGCTGAGACTAGGAGGCAG
>JBAKBP010027640.1:0-29781 GCA_037953745.1 Lithodes maja | reverse complement strand
CTATATTTTCGTAATTATTTATCCTCTTTCTTCGTATTTGTATTTGACATTGTCTCTCGTTCTACCTAATCTTCCCTCCCGTACTCCACATTTTTCTCCCCAAGCCCCCCTCCTTCTGCCCCATAACGACTTTACCTTTTTTCTTCCTTCCCAAAATGTTTCCCTTCTAACCCTTTCTACTCGAGTTCTCTAATCCTTTGCTGTTCCCCCCTACCTCAGTAAGTCCCTCCTATCCTCCTTCCCATATTGTGGAGCTACCCATTACCGCAGGTTACCCCCCCCCCTCCCCCCTCTCTCTCTCTCTCTCTCTTATAATGTTATGTTGTTTTCCCACATCTTGCCGCACTCCACCTTTAATTTGTATATTTGTTAGACTTCACCTCCCTTCCCTCTCCCTCCTTTATTTTACCTCTGTTCCTGCTAAATTTGACTGTGCCATACATTCACATTTTAATATTCTCTCTTTCACTTCCTCTTTCCTCGCCACTTGTATTCTCTCGTTGTATCTGTTGTTCTTCATGTTCTGTTCAGTTCTCTTCCGTTACCTTTTCCATTTGTTTTCTTTTAGATGTAGTGTTGTTCTTATCGTATTAAACACCAAAGTTCGTCAAGGGACTAAACATTCTTTCTCCGGGCCTATGTAATATTATCTAATAGTAATTAATCAAGTAGCTAATTAATAAATTAGATTTCTTAATACACAAACAAAATAAGTGTCCATTCCGATGTATCTGTAATAACAATGAATTATACTAAAACTGCAGAGGATAAATAAATATTTTAATAAATATATGATTAAATTCACAAGTGTTAGAATGGATATGGCTACCCAAATTAGCCATACTATAAAAAACATGTTTTGTAAATGCCCACTCATTAACTTGTGTTCAGTGGCTCATACCTTCTTCCTTTACTCTACATGTGTGCCACCTATTGTTGGTTCATTGCTTCTTCTTTTTTTATTATTTCTCCTATCTCTCTCTGTGTGTGTACTCACCTAATTGTACTCACCTAATTGTAGTATACAGGATTTGAGTTTTTAGGCGCGTATTGTCCCGGCTCCAAAGATTCTGTTATCTAATTTGGCTTTACAAATGTGGATATTCCCCGCACCCACCACTTCATCATCCAAGTGATTCCACATATTAATACTTCTATATGGAAAGCTGAATTTCCTCACATCTCCTTTACATCTGCCTTTCTTTAACTTGCAACTATGTCCTCTAGTCCTCCCTTTATCTCCCTCGATAAAGTCCTCCTTGTCTATCCTTTCCAATCCCCTAACATATTTATACATCATAATCATATCCCCTCTTTCTCTTCTCTCACTTAGAGTTGGCAAATTCAATCTCTCTAATCTCTCTTCATAATTTTTGTCAGTTCTCTTAGTTCTGGAATCATCTTCGTTGCAGCTCTCTGTACTTTCTCCAACTTAATTATGTGTTTTTTAAGATGGGGTGACCACACCACTGCCGCATATTCCAATTTAGGTCTCACCATTGATTTTATTATATTTACTAGCATCTCTTCATTCAAATAGTTGAATGCTATTTTTACTTTATTCAACAGGCCATAAACTTCTCCCACAATTTTGTTAATATGGCTCTCGGATGAAAGATCTCCCTGTATTATAATGCCCAAGTCCTTTTCTTTTTCTGAGGGGTTAATCGTGCATTCTCCTAGTTTATATTCCCAATGAGGTCTTCTTTTACTCACACCCCCTTCCATCACATGACATTTATCTTTGTTAAAATCTAATTTCCATATCTTGCTCCATCGGTCTATCTTATCCAGATCACTCTGTAGCTCTCTACAACTGTTTTCGTCCACTATGTGTTTCATAATTTGTGCATCGTCAGCAAACATATTCATGTATGCATTTATTTCCTCTGGCATGTCATTTATATAGACCAGAAACATAATTGGGGCCAACACTGATCCCTGTGGAACTCCGCTTGTAACATCCCTCCATGTTGATAAGCTGTCTCTTATCATGGTTCTCATCTGTCTTCCCGAGAGATAGTCCTCCATCCACTTCAACAAATTACCCTGAACCCCTCCAAACTTTTTCAACTTCCATCTAAGTCTACTATGAGTAACTCTGTCAAAGGCCTTCTTTATATCAAGATACACACAGTCCGCCCATCCTTCTCTCTCTTGTAGTATATCTATCATCCTATCATCAAAGCTCAGCAGATTAGTAACACATGATTTTCCCTCTCTGAATCCATCTTTTCTTAATAATCTTCTCACACATTTTACAAACAACACTTGTCAGTGACACTGGTCTATAGTTTAGCGGCTGCTCCCTACTCCTACCTTTGTAGATTGGTACTACATTAGCCCTTTTCCAATCTAGTGGTAATTTTCCAACTTCAATAGAGTACTTAATTATTTCATATATAGGTTTTACCAATTCCTCAGCACATTTTTTTAGAATCCATCCTGCTATATTGTTTGGGCCCATAGATTTTCTCACATCTAGTCCCTTCATAAGTTCTAGTAGTTCCTCTGGTCGAAAGATAATATCCCCCAATTTTTCATCATTTTGGTATATGATCTCTGGTTCTAAAAATTGTTCATCCATTGCATAAACTGAATATATTGTATTATTCATAACCTCACATATCTTCTCATCACCCTCATAAATATTGTCTCCTTCCCTCAGCTTCATTATTTTGTCCTTAACCTTCATGTTGGCATTTATATACCTGTAGAACAATTTGGGATCACTTACACATTTTTCCACAATGTTTTTTTCATAATTTCTTGCTTCCTGTTTCCTAATTCTGACATACTCGTTCCTTAGCTTCCTATATGTATTCCAGGTCTGTTCATTTCTCCTTCTTCTGGCTATGTTCCATGCCTTATTTCTCTTATCCCTAGCTATTCTACATTTATCATTAAAGCGGCTTCACTGGCGTATTATCTATTGATTCAGTAGAGGAGCACCGCTTTACTCACTGACTGTACGTGTACGTACTGTACTGTACATCGAATGAGGTAAAGTCTAACTCAGGCATAATTATGTTTGAAAGAAAAGTTTGACCATGTATCATATTTGCTTCACAAACGTTGGTACAGCATTCCATAACCGTCCATACACTGACGTCCATTGTAATTTCTGATCGTCATTCAATTCTGAGTCGGGTTCACTGACACTCCAGGCTGGATCTTCTTTACCAAGTTCGTGAATTTTTAATGACGAGTAGCTAACAATAATAAATAAAAATCATATGCGTTTTCAGTTTCAGTATTGCTCACCTTTGTGAAGTAGATGTGAAGATGTGGCGCTGAGAAAGTTAGATAATATACAAAACACAACAATTAGAGTTATCAATAACTCAATTCGCATCCAATGCACTGTTTTGAATTAATCTGTATTGGTAGGTGTTCAGGTGACTTCCTGTAATTGTGCCACCTCTCTGCAATTTCGTTGTGGTAGCCTACTACGGCCCCTGTTAGCGCCCATAGCAAAACTGTCATTCCTCCACTTTGCAGAACTAATTTTCAAAATGATTTATACCCCTAACCAAATCCCTATGAAACTCGCTTTCTCAGAGCATGGTCTTATCCAGCTGATATAGGCTATTTTAAATTGAAAACACCATTGGCCGAATTAATTACTTGTGCATGAACATTGTTTTGCTTTTTTCCCATTTGTGTGTGAAAAAATTAGTATACCTGTATATATAAATACTCAAGTCTGTCAGAAGATTGATGTGGCAGCTTGTTCTGTAGACCAATCCTACATATATAAATAACGGTTTATATAGAAGGAGAGTTGGCTGGGCTGTGGTCGCGGTTGGACGTCTCCGGTGCCCGGCGAATCCGCGGCATTAAGGGGCAACTCTACTTAGTCGGTCCCGGTGATTGTCTACCTCGTCTGCTGTCCAGCGGCCTCTCCCCCCGGCTCCATCCCCTTCCTACATGCTGCCCTGCTCTGCCTTCGTCATCCTCTGCTCGTCATCTGTGCCTGGCTTCACTCTGCGCCATCTTCGTCCTTCTGGTTGGTGGGGGCCGGCGCTTCTCTGGACCTGTGACATGTGGCTCGCCCGGTGGAGGGACGCGGCGCCCACGGTGGTCGGTTTTGTATCGGCACAATCCTCGGCTTTCTACGGGGTTCCTTAGAGGACCCCACCCCCCCATCGGTGCCAGGGCCGCCTTCAGCTTCTGGGGATTGTGTTGGCCACTCCATCCTCGCCTCTTCTCTTCACCACATGTCTTGTTCCTGCCGGGTGTCATCGTTCATCAAGTCATCTTCCATTCCATCCTCGAGCCCTGGGAGTATTGTTGCCCTTCTGCAGCCCCTCCTGGGTCCCTGACGTTTGAGCCTCCTTCCAGGGAGGCCGCTGCGGCTTGACCACCACTGCGTCAGGGTTAATAGGGCACTGCCCTCACAGCCCTTAAATCAAGAATCAAGATCAAGTTTATATAGAAGCCATGATGAAACGTAATTTTACGGCTTACTCAATTCAAGTAGTTTCTAATGTGAAACTGTCAGAACCACATACAAAGTTACAAACACACACACACACTAGCAATAGCTCTGTGGCACCGGTTTCGCCTACTAACTAGCTGATCTACAGAGACATATCTGGTGGTTTCCATCTCTCTTCTGCAAGGTAATAAGTAGTAATCAATGCTTATAATGGTCTAGGAAGCGAGACAATACGAACCAAAAAGTTAAATCCTGTATAAGCACACACATCAGCGACGGTATGTTAATCAGTACAAACTTATTTGGTTCATTACTGTTGTAATTAACATTGTTTACTTCTTTACATTGCTGGCCTTCGAAAATACATGTTGTTGGATTAGAATCAACATGTATTCTCAAAAAGATGTTGAATAACCTTGGAAAAATACAAATATAAAAGCAAGCTCTGACCCTTTATCTAGTCATTTGGCGATTGGAAAAAGTAATTTGTTTTCGTTTATCAGAAACGTTTTCGTGTTGACCAACAAGGAACACTAATATTTGTTTTCAGTTTTTGAGAGCATTGCCAATATTTTTAAAATCGTTAATTTATAAATAAAATTGTTGGTAAGATTAAAACAACTTAGAAAGAGCTTCAAACTATCTATCTAAAACTGTTATATCGCATACATTGCCCTAAACTGGAAAATCATTGTGTAATGGTACCATGGAATGTTACTAAAATGAAGCAATCCCTACAGAAAGGAATGACTTTATGCTCTAACTATACAGTGGTTGTTCAATTAATGTTGGTTCTAAAAGTTCATTGTAAATTTTTTTATATAATTATTATGTTATATATAATTTATTATATAATTATTACCTCATTACAAGTTTCCTAATCTCTGCATACAGCGCGTTGACACAACACAATATAAGTTGTATATTCACACTATCTCTTCTTTAACATAGAATAGTTCTATGATTATGGATATATGACTCACCCTCTCTCTCTCTCTCTCTCCTGGTAAGAGTAAGGAAGTTGAGAGTACTTTACCTTCAATTTATCTCCGCCTATAAGGTGAAATTCCGTTCCAATTGGAATGGGAACGTACGAGGGGACATCGTAAAGTTTAAATTATCACCCTGAAGTTATTGAGCTATGTCGATGACATTTTATCAGTGTAATGACTGGTCTTTATGCGCATGATGGTGCAAAAATGTTCTCTTAAGTTTGTTTACTTTCTTTACAGGTTGCGCTAGATGTCAGTAACCTGCAAGATGGAGAAGATTGAGGCTCGCAGCGTGATTAAGTTCCTGCATTTGAAGGGTTACAGTGCCCGGAAAATCCATGATGAAATTAAGGAAATTCCTGTTCCACCTCACAACAGTGTCATATGACCGGCAATCATCACCATAGACAGCCTTCCTTTTATCATTGATTTTCCGGGCACTGTAACCCTTCAAATGCAGTAACTTAACCCCTTACGAACGGGAATGTTTGTAACTTCTACTACCTGCCTGGCGGGCATATTTACCCTAAACGAACTTCATTCCATGATCTTTCTCATGCATAAACAAAAACTAGAGCGTAATACAATTGTGTATCCGTGAAAGGGAAATAATAGAGCTTTCCAATGACACCTGAATCATCCTTGTACGACCAGGGGTTATTCTGTAGCGATCGCGCAACATGAGGGGAAAAACCCTAAAATACGTTAGTTTCCCGAGTTTTTTCCTGGTCTCGCGAGGCCGTGGGTGTGGAATGTTGCAGAGGGTAGTGTCAATCGTGGCACTGGGTCCTAGCCGAACGGTCAGAGCCCGCCTATCGTCCTCCCAATGCGTGGACTCTCTCTCAGAGCCAATAATATGCTCAACATACCTTTCGACATATGTCGGGCACCCCAGGGGTGGCCATGATTCTCTCATACGACATATGTTGGGCCCCGCGGCTTGAGTGTTAATCACGCTGCGAGCCTCAATCTTCTTCATCTTGCAGGTTACTGACATCTAGCGCCACCTGTAAAGAAAGTAAACGAACTTAAGAGAAATTTTTTGCACCATCATGCGCATAAGGACCAGTCATTACACTGACAACATTTCATCGACATAGCTCTATAACTTCCGGGTGATAATTAAAACTTTACGATATCCCCTCGTATATAGTGAATGCTAGAAATAATATTGATGCAAAGCTAGTTTTTCATTGCCCATAATAAACAATAGGATATATAATGTTTTCAATTATTTAAATTTGATAACATATACAAATACAATTGTTTCAACTTTCGAAATTCGTTTAGGTAAATATATACAATCTAACCCTCGTCTAGTTAATATCATAGCTGATTAAGTGAAGTGAATAATCTGAATTGAGTGTACACATATCTGTACTACTTCTCATTGTACTTAAAAAACTAGCAACTTCGTCACTAGCAGTCGGTATGTTCCTTTTTTGTAAATTATCAAAATATGTTGGCCGATCTCCCTTACTACAGGGGTTCTAGGACTTATGGCAGTTTTTTTGGAGCTTGAGAAAAGAGCAATTTCAAACTTCATTGTTTTAATTACACCCTGTCCCTGAGGACGCCTGGCTGGGGAGGTGTGAGGAGATGAGTAAATACAGAGTCATACCATCACTTTTAGTGGCAATTTTCCTAGAAATTGCTTAATTAGAGTTATCTGCCAAACGAAAACTGCAGTAAGATGTCAAATCTCTGAATATCAAGTTTGTTTTCTATTGTGTAGCTCATATTATTACGTATCCTTACATTTACATAGTAGGTACTGTGCTACAGTTCACAGATTATGTGGGTAGAAATACTGTAAATATCTTGACTTTATTCCTCTATAAATGCAGGCAACACAAAGCCTGTTTTCATATAGTATGTGTATCTCCTAATCTGTTATGAATACGGAAATAATATGTTGCCAATAAGTCCATGCCCCCCATTGTATCCATATTGTAATAATGGATCAGCGACAGGTTGACAAGTGGGAAGGGGGTGTGAAGCATAACAGAAAAGGCGACTCGGATATTTTTGGGAACAACAGTGGCACCTTCTGCTTCACTCTTTTCCAACCCTCTTCATTTACTCTTCATGTTCACCCTTTCCACTCCACTCAATGTATTATTCTACAATTTGTCCTTTCCATCCTATTTATCCTTCTTCCTTGCCCATGTTTATCCAATCTGGTTTCCATAATCGATCACCTTCATGGAAACTTTGATCTTTGCTCCACTTGTCTTTCTTGCTTCGAGGTCGTCTTCATTACCATATCGCTCACAGTGTTTATATCTTTTCACTTTACAATTTGTACCTCTCCATTATAATATCTAAAGTGTGTTGTTGTTTATATATTATTCTGTTAACCCGGGAGCTGCGGGGAGACTCTTAAGAGTTCCCCCGGCGCACTGCGGGGAGACTCTTCAGAGTAACGCTTTTGAACGCGTACCAAAACCGCGCGTTAATAGTCAGGCGGCTGAAAATTGGTGTGGATATAGTACTACATGTCAACTCTCGATACCACCCCGCCAAACGCTCTCCCCGCACTCGTGCAAGCACCACCGCGCCAGTAACCACGCACTAGTCATGGAGCCCACACGTCCCTCACGCTCGCTCCCTGATGACACAACCAGCCCTCCTTCTGGTGGTGTTAGCCGCCGTGGAAGGCAGAGGGTGGCTGCCAAAGACCCTAGCTACCAGTACGACATGCCCTACAGCTCTGAGGACGAAACACCAGCACCCAAAGCACAAAAAACACGTGCAAGCAGGGCAATGGCACAGAGGTCATTGGTCTTTCGGGACACTGCCACCACGACCCAGGCCACTGTAACAACCACTACCACCACCACTACCACCACTGCCACCACTGCCACCCCTGCCACCCCTGCCACCGGTACCAGCGATGCAGGAGGCCGCCCTAGGGCTGCAAAACCTGCAGGGGCAGGAAAAATTAAAGGCACGGGCGTAGGGAAAAGATCCCGTACGCCAGCCACAGTGCCCCTACCACCACCACCACCACCAGCCGCCGCCCCTGGCCCGGCTGCCGCCGCCACCCCTGGCCCGGCTGCCGCTGCCGCCCCTGCTGCCCCTGCCTCCCCTGCCGCCCCTGCCCAAGGAACAGGGAAGGGGAAGGGGAAAGGGAGAGGGAAAGCGACTGCTGGCCCTGCTGTCCCTGGTGGCCCTGCTGTCCCTGGTGGCCCTGCTGCCCCTGTTGCCCCTGCCGCCCCTGCCGCCCCTGCCGCCCCTGCCCAAGGAACAGAGAGAAGGGCGACAGGCACCACCATCATCTTGCCATCAAGGCCACGCACCACTGCTGCCCCTGCCGCCGCCTCTGCCGCCGCCCCTGCCGCCGCCCCTGCCGCCGCCCCTGCCGCCACCTCTGCTGTCCCTGTCCATAAGACACCCTCGCGTGCAAAAGTGACCCGGAAAACTCTGACACCATCAAAATATGCCGCCCTGCTGTTTGATGGTGATTCGCAGGACATTGGCAGCCCAGGTTTTGACGACGAAGCCCTAGCACGGGACCAAGGGTGGGTGGATTTGGGAGTGGACAGTGGGAGTGAGTCAGACGTCGGTGACGAAAATGAGGAAGGTCATCGTCTGTCTAGTGAAGAGGAGGGTGATGATGATCAAGTGCTGTATCGCGACCATGGAAGCGATATTTCAGACGATGAAGCAGACGCAGACGGCATTCCGATCCCTGGCTTGCCTTCGTTCGATTGGTCTGACGGGGTCAATTTTGTACCTGACGTGCCCCAGTTCAATCCTGGGACGTCAGGAACAACTGACGACTGGCCCTGTGACGATCAAGCGAACGAAAGCGACTTCTTCCTCGCTTTTTTCGATATGGAGGTAATGACGTACATCGTTGCCCAAACAAACGCCTACTACAGGTGGGTGTTTGGCAGATTGGACGTCCTTTCTCCAAAAGCGAGAATACGAGGCTGGGTGGATACGACTGTGGAAGAATTTATGACGTTCTTTGCCTTGTTGTTCCTCATGCCTCTGATCAAGAAGCATGTGTTGCAACACTATTGGAAGCACGACCCTCTCATCGCCACCCCAACTTTCAATAAGTTCATGACTCGTGACAGATTTTTGTTGCTGCTAAGATTTATGCACTTTGCAGACAACGAAAATCCTAACAGGATTGACAGGATATGGAAAGTTCGGAATGTGTTCACCATGTTGTTGGAGAGGTATAGGAAATACTTTTACCCCTTCCTCAATTTGGTGATTGATGAGTCGCTCGTGCTCTTCAAAGGAAGTCTTGTTTTCAAACAGTATATCCCCTTGAAAAGGCATAGGTTCGGAATCAAGCTCTTCGTTTTGTGTGACTGCGAAACTGGAATAGTGCTTGACATGATCGTGTACACAGGCACTGACATTGACATACCGAAAGCCGCTGCCAATGACCCCATGGGCATGTCAGGTGCCATCGTCAGGAAAATGTTGGCACCTTACCTGGGCAAAGGCCACATCATCTACACTGACAACTGGTATACTTCTCCTGCTCTCTGCCAGTTTCTTCATGACAACCAAACGGGGTCATGTGGGACTGTCAGAAAGACAAGAAAGTTTATGCCAAAATTCACAGGTGATGTCATTCCTCTCACAGATGCCTCCTCCAGTGACACACCTTCAGAAGACGACCTGGCCCAGGAACACCGCGAGAGGCATGTGCGAAGAAGGCGACGAAAGGGGCAGAAATTCAAGCAGCTCGAAAAGTGTGGGAAAGTGATAGCCCTGAAGTGGAAGGATAAGCGAGACGTCCACCTGCTTTCCACCGTCCACACAGGTGCCCAGATGGATTCTGGCAAAATCCACTACCGAACCAGGAAGACCATCTACAAGCCCGACATGGTAGTGGACTACACCAAAAACATGCGCATGGACAAGTCTGACTGTCAGTTGTCAGGCGTTGAGTGTCTGAGGAAGACTGTGAAGTGGTATCACAAGCTCTTCCTCCACCTTGTTGACATAACGATGCTGAACGCCTACAACTTGTGGTTGGTCAAAAAGAATATGGCCCCAAACCAGAAACTTAAATTCCGGGAGTTCGTGTACAACGTCTCATACCAACTCCTGGAGAAGTATGGCACCACCACTCACAGACGTACGGCATGGCGTGGGGATCACGTTCCTGACCGAGTCCAGGTGGGTGTCCAAAGACACTACCTAACCAACACCGAGCTGATTGGCACTCGTCACAGGCAGGTGCAGTGCACCGTCTGCAGCTCCAGTGTCAGGAAACCCCATGTCCCAAAAAGAGTCACCTCAATGTGCGCAGAGTGCAAAGTTCCACTCTGCATGGGTGACTGCTTCAGGGACTACCACACCTTCAAAAATTATTGAGTGTCGCCCTGCCCTGCCCTGCCCTGCCCTGCCCTGCCCTGGACTCGCCCCGTGCCCTGCCCTGGACTCGCCCCCTGCCCAGCCCTGTCCTGGACTCGCGCCCTACCTTACCTGACCTGACCTAATTGATCACGCTACCTCATAATGTAACATATATATTATATAATGTATAAGTTCCAAAGATGTCCCTGTGATATAGCTTTTACATTATATAATTGTATGTTTCATTATTTAGTTTATAAGTTTCAAAGATTTACATGTAATATGCCTTATTTTTTTAGTATATCAATATATATGTTTGTTATTAGCCAAAGTCATGTGTATATAATTATTTTCTTACCTCAAATGAATTGTACAAAAATAAATATGTTTCAACAAATCCTGTCAAACCTACTAAGATAATAAAAAAAAAACAATAAAAAAAAAAAAACACAAGGTCATGTCATTGTATTCTTACAATATGATATATTCTATGAATATTTCATATTTATTGAATACAATGGCATGATCTTGTAAAAAAATTTTTTTATCAAAAATGTTCTAGACAATATAAAACCTTCCCCATAACCCCCTCCTGGATTCGATCACACAACCCTAGCACACTTTGAGTTTTCCAGTCCGCGACCTTACCAACCATGCCACAGGAGCTCATACCAAATATCACTCAAAACTTCGTGTCTACAATCGAAATGACAATATACAAAAAAAAATGAATTATCCCACCAATTTACGTTTGTAAATTGATGGGATTATCAATTATATCATGCCAAGGTTTATAAAAGTTTGTCTCTGTCAAGAATTAGTAATTATATAACTTTATTCTGTCCAAAATTGCCAAAACATTCAGCAAAGTTGCCCCTCTCAGTGCGACTCCACTCATTTTCACACGGTCAAGCGGTGACCCTTGCCGCTCCCTTTATGCCCCAGCTACACCAGCCACAGCAGCTCTGTCTGGGAACAAAATTTTTATAAATACAATAATGGATAAAATACTCTTCACAAATACATTTGTATTGTATAATATTGTAAATAACAAAGAATAATAACTGTGTGGGTGTCGAAAATTGCTCAACCAGCTTTCTTATGTCTCGCCTACGCGCGTATATTGGATTATACATAGTCATGACTGTCATACAAATAATTGCAGTAGGTCTCGAATATACATTTAGATTGCATATTACTTGGAAATAAATAAGTAAACGTTTCTCTGGTGGCAATCTACCCTTTCGCAAGTGTGAGGAGACACCATTCTATATTTAGCCCTTTATCGCAAAAGGCAATCTGCACGTGTTTACTGACCACCGTCGCTGGTGGTCTATAATATAGTACTTTATTGACAGTCAATGGCCTACATGTTTCTGTGGTACTTCACATGTGTCTAAAATGCAATGTCTGCTTGCATAAAAATGCAATTCTGAAGTCCATTTATACGTACGACATACGCATGTCTCAGTTTCTATCTATCTCTCTCTCTCTCTCCATTCCTGACTCATGTTATTGTAAAACTCTTGGTGGCAACAAACACCAGACACCTGGAAGACATAAGGTTCAAAATCCCAAGCATCCATACGCCTCGGGCGCCTTCACAATTGTCACACTGCTCTATCTAGAGATCTGCCTGCCTTCCTTCTCTTCACGACTCACTCACTCCTTCCCTGCACCCCTGCATGCCTCCCTCCCTCCCTCCCACCCACCCACCCCCAACCCACTCTTTCAGGCTTCCGTCTGCTAGAAACACATTCACAATTTGCGTAAATATCGCATCAATTGGGCTATATGCGGTATATTCCTTGTTATATGGGACGCCTACATACGTACACGTCTTTATTATAGCATGACAGTCCTCTAAATACAAGATTTACGTGATATTTATGGCGTAACACACCCTCTCCCCCTTTCATTCCCAGCACAACTCACTCACACCTTGGTTCACGCATAGAAACGCTTTGATAATGTGCGTAAATATCGCATGAATTGGTCAATATGCGGTATATATTTTGATATATGCCACGTATACATACGTACAAGTCTGTATTATAGCATGACAGTGCTCTACGTACAAGATATACGTGATATGTATGGCGTAAACCACACTCTCAGCTCATAAATTGCCGCCAAACCTCCAACACATCTTCATTCCCGCCTAAAAATTCTCTTATAATTCCCTTATATATTGCAATTTTTGGTCACTATGAGGCATATTCATTGTTATATGGGTGGCCTACACACGTATACATACTCTACATAGCCTAAAAGGGCTCAAAAATGGACATATACGTGATAATACGCCGTAACCCACCCCCTCCTGCTATCCCCTGCGCGCGTAAATATTCGGCAGGGAAATCTCGCCGCTCTATGACAATCTAGCCGCGCGGTGCCATTCGCTCCACATTTTTCAACTACGGACCGTTCCCCCACCCCCCCCAGACATTTTTTGGGGGGTCAAATATATATGGGCCGATGCACGCAAACATTCCCTACACGATGATGTACTTTTTATCGAAATTTGCAATAGGTCCCAAAATCATCATAGGTGCGCACAGTCTTACCCTGTAGAAAACCCCCTGTGCGCCGCGGAGAGGTTAATCGTCATTCTCTACGTTTCTTGCCAAATACTTTGTCTTAACCTGTTTGTGTTCACTTCCATGTACAGTATAACTGACAAAAAAGAGTTCCTTGTATATTTATTTTATGAGGAAGGTAAATGTTATCCAGAGGTTGATTGGTTAAAAGACCGTCAACTTGTTTAATTTCTTATACACAATAAGTATGTATTCGTACACTGAGATGTATTTTTGGAATGTTATATATATCTGTCAGGCTAGTTATTGTATACCTTATGTATTTATTTTCTTAATTATAACACAAAATGGGGTGACCCAAGGCAGTCTCTGTGGGATGCCAACTTTGCCTCGCATACTAAGTTACCATGTGTACAAATTCGAGACCCCTAGGAGCAATTTGGGAGGCCTCAATATATTTTAATCTATCTATCTATTGCCTGACGCCGTGATCCCCGAAGAGGTGACCACGAACGAACCGCCCCCATGCACCTCTGTCCCCAGTCAGTCGACGCCCCTCCTCCCAACCAGCACCGTTGGGAGGGTGGGTCGAGGGTGGTTGACCAGTTAGTAGTGCCTAGTGTGTGCCGTGATAGCCTACTGAGGTTGGCACATGATGTACCGTTGGCAGGGCATTTGGGTGTACGTAAGACGGTAGCAGCATTGGCGAAATTGTTTTGGTGGCCAGGGATGAAGGCACATGTTGCGTCATGGGTGGCAATGTGCAGTACCTGCCAGACAGTAGGTAAACCAAACCAGTGTATTCCCAAGTGTCCGTCACACCCTATTCCTGCTATCGGGCAACCATTCAGTAAGGTTATAATCGACATGGTTGGCCCTCTACCCCCTACTAGTGCAGGCAACAAGTACCTCCTCACCATTATGGATGTTGCCACTCGTTATCCGGATGCATACCCCATGCGAAATGGTACTGCTAAGACTGTTGTTCGTAACTTGCTATTGTACTGTTCTAGGTACGGGTACCCGCAGGAATTGCAATCAGACCAGGGGTCCAACTTTACTTCTAACCTTTTCAAACAGACCATGCACCAGCACGGTATCAGTACAGTTGTCTCTTCAGCCTATCACCCAGAGAGTCAAGGGGTGTTGGAGAGGTGGCACTCGACTCTGAATAGCATGTTGCGTTGTTACTGTGTTGAAAATGGCAAAGATTGGGATCTTGGGTTGCCCTATGTATTATTCGCTGCTCGGGAGGTACCTGGTGAAAGCCTAGGGTTCAGTCCCAATGAGTTAGTTTTTGGACATCAGGTCAGAGGCCCCCTCAACATGGTTAGAGAAATTTGGGAGGGCACAGCAAAACCATGTTCCATGTTAAAGTATGTCCTCGAGAGCAGAGAGAGAATGCTGGGAAGCCTTGAGTTGGCAGGTAGGAATTTGGTAGGGTCGCAAGCACTTATGAAGGACAGGTACGATGAGAAGGCGAAACTCCGGGAGTTTAAGGTGGGGCAAGAGGTGTTGATTCTGTTACCTCTGCCAGGTCATCCTTTGTCTGCCAAGTACGCTGGTCCTTATAAGGTGGTGAAAAAGATCTCTGACCTAGACTATCTTGTGGCTACTCCAGATAGGCGTAAAAAGAACCAGCTGTGCCATGTGAACCTGGTGAAAGAGTTTGTGAGGCGCCCCCCTGAGCCTCTCGCTGTCCCTGTGTTGACCTGCAGCGGTCATGGAGGAGAAGGAGTGAGGGACAGTGAAGCTCAGGTGGAAGATAACTGGGAGTGTCATGTCTCTGCTGACCAGTGGGCGGGGAACTCCAGGCAGGTGGCTGACGATGCTCTAGTGCACCTGCCTGAGCAACAGCGTGTAGCCGTGCAGTTAGGTGGATATCTCCTGTCACTCTGCAGCCCAAGCCTGACGGGAAGGTTCGCTTCTGCATTGACTTTCGGAGATTGAACGGGTTGACTCCCACCAATGCTTATCCCCTTCCCCGTGTTGACGATAGTGTAGACAAGATTGGTAAGGCACAGTTTCTAACTAAGGTAGACCTTGTGAAAGGCTACTGGTAGGTGCCCTTGTCTGAGCGGGCGAAGGGGGTATGCGGGTTTGTGGTTGATGGGAACACCTACCGTTGCAAGGTGATGCCGTATGGCCTTAAAAATGCCCCAGCAACCTTCCAGAGTCTTATGAATGAGGTAGTAGCTGACATCCCTAACTGCGCTGTCTACCTAGATGACGTTATAATATACGATGACAACTTTGAGAGTCACTGTGAGCACATAGAAGCTTTGTTTCGGAAGCTTAGTGAGGCCAGCTTGGTGGTTAATCTGGGCAAGTGCGACTTTGTCCGGGCAACTGTGCAATATCTTGGGTTTGTGGTCGGGTTAGGCCAGGTGTGCCCCCCCAAGAACAAGATACAGGCTATTAATCAGTTCCCCAGGCCGTCCACCAAGCGGCAGATCATGAGATTTTTAGGCATGATCGGTTACTATCGCCGCTTCATTCGGGGTTATTCTACTGTGTTAGCTCCTCTGACAGATTTACTAGCAAAAGAGAAAAAGTTCAAGTGGACACCTGAGTGTGAAAGGGCTTTTTCGCTGGTCAAGCACCTACTATGCACTCACCCAATCCTCAGGGCCCCTGACTTTGAAAGACCATTCCAGCTGGCCACAGATGCCAGCGGTGTAGGGGCTGGTGCCGTCTTAATGCAGACAGACGAGGAAGGTTTGGAGCATCCAGTCAGTTTCTTTTCCAAGAAGTTTAATTCCACTCAGAAAAACTACTCTGTGGTAGAGAAAGAACTGCTGGCAATAGTGTTGGCGCTCAGGCACTTTGAAGTATATGTTCCTGCCTACGGGCCAGTCGTGGTGATTTACACCGACCACCACCCTCTTAAATTTCTGAACCAATTCCACAACCGGAATATGAGGCTGACACATTGGTCACTCATGTTGCAAGAATACAATCTAGACATTCGCCATATTGCCGGTTGTGAGAATGTGATTGCAGACTGTTTGTCGAGGATGGAGGATCCGACGTAGATCACCACAGGTGTGTGGGTTTGAGTGGAGAAAAATCAGGCTTGCCCCTGTAGAGCAGCCGTCAAAAACAACATTAAAATTAAATAAAAAAATCACATAAAAACTCTTTCTTTTGATAGTTAATTGTAAGTTGCCAATGTTATAGCTAAAGTCCTAAGTTGAACCTGTCTTTCACTTAGGAGGCTGGGCTCTGTGAAGCTCGCTCAAGGAGCATAGCAGGCTAAAATTATACTATTATGTTTGGGAGGTGTTATAAGATTTTCTTTATGCTAAAATGTTGTTTTATTTATGATTGAGCTTTGCATTTCATTTCTGGTGGAGTGGCTGGTTGTGGCTGGTCTTGTCGGCATTCTGCCTTGTCAGATATGATGCTCGCCTAATGTTGAGCGTCCCATATCTTGGGCGGTGTGTGACGTCTACCAGCGTTGGCAGAATCGCCTCTCGTTAGCCACTAGCGCTCGCCAGGGCAGTGAAATGGGCTACAGTTATCAGAGAATGTTGTTCTTTCTTTCATAGTACTCGCATTGTTACAGACAGTCCAGTGGTGGTCTTTATTTTCGTCTGTGACAACGGGAAGTATTTTATATCAGGAGTAGAATATAAGATGCATTGTAGTGTGAAGTTGAGAGAGAGAGAGAGAGCGGGCAGCGAGGGGGTAGTGAGTGTTTCCTCCCTCCTCCTCCCGGAGGAGTTTTCCCGCCCGCGCGGGCATTCTCTCGCCTCTCATTGGCTGGTGGTTCCTGGCGCGTTCTAGGGGCCTGCTGCCTTGTGACGTATCGGCCCGTGATTGGCCGACCATCGCGCCTTTGTGGGCTCCTGTGGTCCACAGGAGCTGTTCTCCTCAGAGCAGGCTAGGGGCGCACACGACTAACATCCTTTTTACAACTGTCCCCCATATCTCCACCATTATGATACTGTCTCTCTCACTCAACTTCCTTTCTTTCATTCCTCTAATCTTTTAACGTCACAGCACTCCCTTTGGGTTCTGTACACGATTTCATATCAGCCCATCGTATTGTGTGCGTCGCTCTCATATATATTTACATGTATTAGAATAGGCTATAAGGGTTCTTAGTCTATGGAGGTTTGATGACTCTGTGTGTGTCTCCCTCAGTGTCCTTAGTCTATGGAGGTTTGATGACTCTTTGTGTGTGTCTCCCTCATTATCATTAGTGCTCTGCTCAGTTATTTAATGCTAGACTGGGATAAGGTTTGTGTTGTCGTTGTCACCGATGTGTGTACGGCTTGCTTATACCTACACGACTTCGACGGTTTCTGTGGTCGCCTAGGTCGTCCTTTTGGTTGTGTCTTTTGCGAGTGCAGCATCGTGTTGTAAGAGGGCATTAGCCTACTACCTTATAACACAGTGCTGCCTCTTTGCTTGACTTTAGAGGGATCGCCAGGGTAGAACCAGATACTTGAGATCTGGATCTACCAAGAGAGCATCCCCGTCATTAACGTAACTTTAATCATACCGCCTTAAGGACAACTTTAGGCTATGAGCCTGTCTTGCTCAGCCACAGTTTCCTAACCTTGATATCCCAGCTAGACTTTATTCGCCAAGCAGACACTAGTTAGGACATAAGCTCTTTTTGTTATGTATGCATTATTATTCACAGCATTTATTAGTCTAGGTTGTTGTTGAGTTGCACAACCATAGCAGACTGTTTCGTTGATGAGGAAGTACTTCTTTTAGTGTCGAGCATTACTGTCGTTGCGTATTTATAGTATTCCCGTGTCAGTTAACATTATATGTCCTATCTTTTAGTGTATTCAGTCTACACGTGTGGTGTCCTGCCTCCTGCCTTTTAATTTTTAATTTTAACGTAATAAACTTTCCTTTCCCTAGTAGTAATATCGATAGTAAAATAACTTATAATTGTTTTTATTCCCAATTAATAAGATTTTGTAAAATCTGCACTAAAGTAGATGACTTTTGGGCTAGAGCTAGGTTACTATACAGACTCTTAGTGGACAGAGGTTTTGAGGCAAGTAAATTGTTCCATAAATTTAATCTTTTTAGGGTCAATTATTGTGACTGTATTCTAAAATTTGACATCAATAATTTTAATCAAGCATTTTTAACTTGAAGTTTCTTGTATAACCTCTGCTTACTTTTTGTCTGTATTTATTGTTTTTTGTCTGTATTTATTGTTTATCTTTTTCTTTTTCTATTATTAACACTTAAAGAGCGGCTCACCACATAAGTCGAGTTGAAAAAACAGGCAAAAAACGAGTGAAAAAATGGTGTAAATCGAGTGAAAATGAGTGGGATAGTAATGATCCATACGTCCGATATCTGTGGCCTCCCGGCCCACACTAACTCCAGTTCCCCCACCGCGCGAGAGGATCACAGTGTAACCAATAGTTCGCTAAAAGTGAGCAAGGTAGCAAAATCTGCTAAACTTCCATCTTCGAGGTAACACTGTCAGTGCTCCACGAGTGCTACGTAGCTGTATGTTACGTCAATGTGTAGCGATTTCCACCTAGTTTTCGGCACAATACAGTTCCTTTCATACTGATGGTTGATATAGCAGTCAGAATGGCCTGAAAAGGCCCAAAACGGCCACAGAGGGCCCGCTAAAGAAGGGTTAATATTAATATTGATGATTTTTTAAATTTATTGTTCTTGTTAAAAGAGTACTCTTTGTTTAAATCTGTTGTTACTTCATATTTTGCAATTATTTGTCTTTATATTATATGTATTCATTGTCGATAGTATCAATTGCTTACTTTTGCGATTTCCTTAGTTTATTTGTGCTATAAATGTAGGTTATTTGTAGGGTAGTTATTGATAGGGGTCACTTGAGGCATGCTATGCTTACAGGTACCTACCCGATAGCACTATCGTTAGTGAGTGCTGTACTGTATTTTATATATTATATTATTTTGTAATAGTATAGTTATCTTATCAATATTTGTATTTTGTACTATTGTTAATGTCTTGTCATGATGCAGATTTGATTTTAAATAATATTTTGACATTTAACATTTAGTTTCTTTATTCATGCAGAGTTTAGTAAAATTTGCCAGAACGTCCCGGACTTCCCAAACTTGACTACTTCCTTTAACGTGACGATAGTGCGCTGTTATATGTGCGATTAGTTTGCTTGGGAAACAGATTAACTTGCTCATGTAGTAATGTACACCCTATGTGGTGGATTGTGTTCTTTTATTTAATAATTTTCATTTTAGTAAGCGTTGTTTCCACATAGCGATTTTGATAATTTAATTTGACTTTATATTGTCCTTGTCCCAATTTTGGTTTGTTTAGTTTGCAAGTTTTACATTATAATTTATATTATTTAAGATACGAGCATCTTATGAGCATCAGACTTTCTTCAGAAGTTTCCAGGTCTATGCTGTAGGATTATACTTCACTTTCTTTCAGATAGGAGTGAAGAGTTTATTGTTGTTTAGAGTAACTGTCTTGAAGCATCTTTTTATTGTATTAAATCTTGCAGTGATTTAATTGATCTTTCCATAGCTTTCCTTTTATGCATTTTAACGTAACTTGCATCTTGTTTGTTATCAGGCTATACCAGTGTGGGTTAGCCTGAAGTAGAGTACATTTATGCCCAGTTAAGGATACCCCGTTATCGCAGATTAACTCTGGAGGGTATAGGTGTTTTTGTTCGCCGGCATATAAGTTTGAGGGTTTGGATCTAGCGTACCGTTGTTGCATAGTGCCCTATTACTAGTCCAATCATTAAATGCCCTTGTTTTATTCGTAGCCCCGGTCGTAACAATATGAAACTAACTGATGGGTGATTTGATTGTCATGGGCAATGTCAATGCAAAACAAAATGTACTCACATAAAGGTCAAGGTCACAGGTCAAGGTCAAAGGTCAACTTTTATTATATTTAAAAAAAAATCACTCAAATTTTAGAAATCTGGCTGTGTTATGGCTTATTACTTAAATATCATATACAGTATATCAAATTTCATATAAATATTGTAATAGTTAAGGTCAGAGGTCAAGATCAAAACAAGAGTATTTGTAATTTTCGCTAAACTCCGCCTTGACTGTTTAATGTATTGTCATCAAATTATACAGGCAAATTCAGTTGGTCTGCGACGACCATCCAAATATACGTATTTTATTTTTAGTCAAAGATCAAAGGTCAAGGTCACAGTATATGATCAATTTGTATTCAATAAGTTTTTATACAAATTACACCATATTCAAAATGCTAGCTAATATGAACATTGCTGTTAAGCTAACTTAATCCTTGATAAGAAATTCTAAGGTCAAAGGTCAAGGTTAAAGGTCGAAATATGATTTTTACTAGTATTTCCTATTTAACCCGGGAGCTGCGGGGAGACTCTTAAGAGTTCCCCCGGCGCACTGCGGGGAGACTCTTCAGAGTAACGCTTTTGAACGTGTACCAAAACCGCGCGTTAATAGTCAGGCGGCTGAAAATTGGTGTGGATATAGTACTACATGTCAACTCTCGATACCACCCCGCCAAACGCTCTCCCCGCACTCGTGCAAGCACCACCGCGCCAGTAACCACGCACTAGTCATGGAGCCCACACGTCCCTCACGCTCGCTCCCTGATGACACAACCGGCCCTCCTTCTGGTGGTGTTAGCCGCCGTGGAAGGCAGAGGGTGGCTGCCAAAGACACTAGCTACCAGTACGACACGCCCTACAGCTCTGAGGACGAAACACCAGCACCCAAAGCACAAAAAACACGTGCAAGCAGGGCAATGGCACAGAGGTCATTGGTCTTTCGGGACACTGCCACCACGACCCATGCCACTGCAACAACCACTACCACCACCACTACCACCACTGCCACCCCTGCCACCCCTGCCACCGGTACCAGCGACGCAGGAGGCCGCCCTAGGGCTGCAAAACCTGCGGGGGCAGGAAACATTAAAGGCACGGGCGTAGGGAAAAGATCCTGTACGCCAGCCACAGTGCCCCTACCACCACCACCACCACCAGCCGCCGCCCCTGGCCCGGCTGCCGCCGCCGCCCCTGGCCCGGCTGCCGCCGCCGCCGCCCCTGGCCCGGCTGCCGCCGCCGCCGCCCCTGGCCCGGCTGCCGCCGCCGCCCCTGGCCCGGCTGCCGCCGCCGCCCCTGGCCCGGCTGCCGCCGCCGCCCCTGGCCCGGCTGCCGCCGCCGCCCCTGGCCCGGCTGCCGCCGCCGCCCCTGGCCCGGCTGCCGCTGCCGCCCCTGCTGCCCCTGCCGCCCCTGCTGCCCCTGCCGCCCCTGCCCAAGGAACATGGAAGGGGAAGGGGAAGGGGAAGGGGAAAGGGAGAGGGAAAGCGACTGCTGGCCCTGCTGTCCCTGGTGGCCCTGCTGCCCCTGTTGCCCCTGCCGCCCCTGCCGCCCCTGCCCAAGGAACAGAGAGAAGGGCAACAGGCACCACCATCATCTTGCCATCAAGGCCACGCACCACTGCTGCCCCTGCCGCCGCCTCTGCCGCCGCCCCTGCCGCCGCCCATGCCGCCACCTCTGCTGTCCCTGTCCATAAGACACCCTCGCGTGCAAAAGTGACCCGGAAAACTCTGACACCATCAAAATATGCCGCCCTGCTGTTTGATGGTGATTCGCAGGACATTGGCAGCCCAGGTTTTGACGACGAAGCCCTAGCACGGGACCAAGGGTGGGGGGATTTGGGGTGGACAGTGGGAGTGAGTCAGACGTCGGTGACGAAAATGAGGAAGGTCATCGTCTGTCTAGTGAAGAGGAGGGTGATGATGATCAAGTGCTGTATCGCGACCATGGAAGCGATATTTCAGACGATGAAGCAGACGCAGACGGCATTCCGATCCCTGGCTTGCCTTCGTTCGATTGGTCTGACGGGGTCAATTTTGTACCTGACGTGCCCCAGTTCAATCCTGGGACGTCAGGAACAACTGACGACTGGCCCTGTGATGATCAAGCGAACGAAAGCGACTTCTTCCTCGCTTTTTTCGATATGGAGGTAATGACGTACATCGTTGCCCAAACAAACGCCTACTACAGATGGGTGTTTGGCAGATTGGACGTCCTTTCTCCAAAAGCGAGAATACGAGGCTGGGTGGATACGACTGTGGAAGAATTTATGACGTTCTTTGCCTTGTTGTTCCTCATGCCTCTGATCAAGAAGCATGTGTTGCAACACTATTGGAAGCACGACCCTCTCATCGCCACCCCAACTTTCAATAAGTTCATGACTCGTGACAGATTTTTGTTGCTGCTAAGATTTATGCACTTTGCAGACAACGAAAATCCTAACAGGATTGACAGGATATGGAAAGTTCGGAATGTGTTCACCATGTTGTTGGAGAGGTATAGGAAATACTTTTACCCCTTCCTCAATTTGGTGATTGATGAGTCGCTCGTGCTCTTCAAAGGACGTCTTGTTTTCAAACAGTATATTCCCTTGAAAAGGAATAGGTTCGGAATCAAGCTCTTCGTTTTGTGTGACTGCGAAACTGGAATAGTGCTTGACATGATCGTGTACACAGGCACTGACATTGACATACCGAAAGCCGCTGCCAATGACCCCATGGGCATGTCAGGTGCCATCGTCAGGAAAATGTTGGCACCTTACCTGGGCAAAGGCCACATCATCTACACTGACAACTGGTATACTTCTCCTGCTCTCTGCCAGTTTCTTCATGACAACCAAACGGGGTCATGTGGGACTGTCAGAAAGACAAGAAAGTTTATGCCAAAATTCACAGGTGATGTCATTCCTCTCACAGATGCCTCCTCCAGTGACACACCTTCAGAAGACGACCTGGCCCAGGAACACCGCGAGAGGCATGTGCGAAGAAGGCGACGAAAGGGGCAGAAATTCAAGCAGCTCGAAAAGTGTGGGAAAGTGATAGCCCTGAAGTGGAAGGGTAAGCGAGACGTCCACCTGCTTTCCACCGTCCACACAGGTGCCCAGATGGATTCTGGCAAAATCCACTACCGAACCAGGAAGACCATCTACAAGCCCGACATGGTAGTGGACTACACCAAAAACATGCGCATGGTGGACAAGTCTGACTGTCAGCTGTCAGGCGTTGAGTGTCTGAGGAAGACTGTGAAGTGGTATCACAAGCTCTTCCTCCACCTTGTTGACATAACGATGCTGAATGCCTACAACTTGTGGTTGGTCAAAAAGAATATGGCCCCAAACCAGAAACTTAAATTCCGGGAGTTCGTGTACAACGTCTCATACCAACTCCTGGAGAAGTATGGCACCACCACTCACAGACGTACGGCATGGCGTGGGGATCACGTTCCTGACCGAGTCCAGGTGGGTGTCCAAAGACACTACCTAACCAACACCGAGCTGATTGGCACTCGTCACAGGCAGGTGCAGTGCACCGTCTGCAGCTCCAGTGTCAGGAAACCCCATGTCACAAAAAGAGTCACCTCAATGTGCGCAGAGTGCAAAGTTCCACTCTGCATGGGTGACTGCTTCAGGGACTACCACACCTTCAAAAATTATTGAGTGTCGCCCTGCCATGCCCTGCCCTGCCCTACCCTGCCCTGCCCTGCCCTGCCCTGCCCTGGACTCGCCCCGTGCCCTGCCCTGGACTCGCCCCCTGCCCAGCCCTGTCCTGGACTCACGCCCTACCTTACCTGACCTGACCTAATTGATCACGCTACCTCATAATGTAACATATATATTATATAATGTATAAGTTCCAAAGATGTCCCTGTGATATAGCTTTTACATTATATAATTGTATGTTTCATTATTTAGTTTATAAGTTTCAAAGATTTACATGTAATATGCCTTATTTTTTTAGTATATCAATATATATGTTTGTTATTAGCCAAAGTCATGTGTATATAATTATTTTCTTACCTCAAATGAATTGTACAAAAATAAATATGTTTCAACAAATCCTGTCAAACCTACTAAGATAATAAAAAAAAAAAAAAAAAAAAAAAAAAAACACAAGGTCATGTCATTGTATTCTTACAATATGATATATTCTATGAATATTTCATATTTATTGAATACAATGGCATGATCTTGTAAAAAAAAAAATTTATCAAAAATGTTCTAGACAATATAAAACCTTCCCCATAACCCCCTCCTGGATTCGATCACACAACCCTAGCACACTTTGAGTTTTCCAGTCCGCGACCTTACCAACCATGCCACAGGAGCTCATACCAAATATCACTCAAAACTTCGTGTCTACAATCGAAATGACAATATACAAAAAAAAATGAATTATCCCACCAATTTACGTTTGTAAATTGATGGGATTATCAATTATATCATGCCAAGGTTTATAAAAGTTTGTCTCTGTCAAGAATTAGTAATTATATAACTTTATTCTGTCCAAAATTGCCAAAACATTCAGCAAAATTGCCCCTCTCAGTGCGACTCCACTCATTTCACACGGTCAAGCGGTGACCCTTGCCGCTCCCTTTATGCCCCAGCTACACCAGCCACAGCAGCTCTGTCTGGGAACAAAATTTGTATAAATACAATAATGGATAAAATACTCTTCACAAATACATTTGTATTGTATAATATTGTAAATAAAAAAGAATAATAACTGTGTGGGTGTCGAAAATTGCTCAACCAGCTTTCTTATGTCTAGCCTACGCGCGTATATTGGATTATACATAGTCATGACTGTCATACAAATAATTGCAGTAGGTCTCGAATATACATTTAGATTGCATATTACTTGGAAATAAATAAGTAAACGTTTCTCTGGTGGCAATCTACCCTTTCGCAAGTGTAAGGAGACACCATTCTATATTTAGCCCTTTATCGCAAAAGGCAATCTGCACGTGTTTACTGACCACCGTCGCTGGTGGTCTATAATATAGTACTTTATTGACAGTCAATGGCCTACATGTTTCTGTGGTACTTCACATGTGTCTAAAATGCAATGTCTGCTTGCATAAAAATGCAATTCTGAAGTCCATTTATACGTACGACATACGCATGTCTCAGTTTCTATCTATCTCTCTCTCTCTCTCTCCATTCCTGACTCATGTTATTGTAAAACTCTTGGTGGCAACAAACACCAGACACCTGGAAGACATAAGGTTCAAAATCCCAAGCATCCATACGCCTCGGGCGCCTTCACAATTGTCACACTGCTCTATCTAGAGATCTGCCTGCCTTCCTTCTCTTCACGACTCACTCACTCCCTCCCTGCACCCCTGCATGCCTCCCTCCCTCCCTCCCACCCACCCACCCCCAACCCACCCTTTCAGGCTTCCGTCTGCTAGAAACACATTCACAATTTGCGTAAATATCGCATCAATTGGGCTATATGCGGTATATTCCTTGTTATATGGGACGCCTACATACGTACACGTCTTTATTATAGCATGACAGTCCTCTAAATACAAGATTTACGTGATATTTATGGCGTAACACACCCTCTCCCCCTTTCATTCCCAGCACAACTCACTCACACCTTGGTTCACGCATAGAAACTTTGATAATGTGCGTAAATATCGCATGAATTGGTCAATATGCGGTATATATTTTGATATATGGCACGTATACATACGTACAAGTCTGTATTATAGCATGACAGTGCTCTACGTACAAGATATACGTGATATGTATGGCGTAAACCACACTCTCAGCTCATAAATTGCCGCCAAACCTCCAACACATCTTCATTCCCGCCTAAAAATTCTCTTATAATTCCCTTATATATTGCAATTTTTGGTCACTATGAGGCATATTCATTGTTATATGGGTGGCCTACACACGTATACATACTCTACATAGCCTAAAAGGGCTCAAAAATGGACATATACGTGATAATACGCCGTAACCCACCCCCTCCTCCCTCTCCTTCTATCCCCTGCGCGCGTAAATATTCGGCAGGGAAATCTCGCCGCTCGATGACAATCTAGCCGCGCGGTGCCATTCGCTCCACATTTTTCAACTACGGACCGTTCCCCCACCCCCCCAGACATTTTTTGGGGGGTCAAATATATATGGGCCGATGCACGCAAACATTCCCTACACGATGATGTACTTTTTATCGAAATTTGCAATAGGTCCCAAAATCATCATAGGTGCGCACAGTCTTACCCTGTAGAAAACCCCCTGTGCGCCGCGGAGAGGTTAATGTAAGATTCTCATTAGACACATCATGCATATTCGGAATGCCTAGACCAAGGTCATACAAGAATTAACATAATTCTATTTGATAGGTCAAGGTCACAGGTCAACATCACATAGAAGGTCAATATTCTAATTTCTTTACTATTCATGTAAACTTCACAAAATTCGTTGAGACAGTTGTGCTTTAACCCTCCCACCCTGGGCTGGCCTTCTAAATGACAGCACTCCTATCTGGGCGATATGGCCAAAAAAACGTTGTATGTAAACATAGGCCTTTTTTTATTGTACCTGCTAGAGAATTCACATCAATCTCAAAATGTAGCCATGTTTTTTATCTGTAGACTGGCATTAAGTAGAGCTGTCTAGGTCAACTGGTTCAGGTGTGATGACGATTTCCGTGGAGAGTTTTGGCTGTTTTGCCGCGAATTTAGCAATATCGGACACTTTGGGAGACTAATTTTCACTCTAATTGGTAATAGCGGACAAGGTCGAATTTCTCCTTCTTGTTGATAATGCTTGGCGGCACTCCGATCGGGTTTGTTTACAAACGTTTCGCCGCGCTGCTTTCAAACCAAGCTTAAGGAAGCTTTCAAGCTAATGACTTTTAAAAGGACACCCGGGCTACGAGCTTTCGCAAGGTGTGTCCTTTTAAAATGACACCCGGGCAGGAAGGGTTAAGGGAAAATTAAAATGCAAAATTTTCAGATATTATGAAGGTCAAGATGAAGGTTAAAGGTCAAGGTCAACTATTCCTTTAATACCTCTGAAACTAACTGATGATCTTTAATGAAATTGTACACAATAATTTTATTTTCTAGGGTTACATCAAAACAAACAAAACAATTATCCTACATAAAGGTCAAGGTTATAAGCCAAGGTCATATGTTTACCTTCCTCATAAAAAATACTCAATTTTTGATAAGCTGACGACTGTCAGTTGCATTTTACTTAAATATCAAACATTTCCATCATATGTATATATTATAATACTTAAGGTTAAAGGTCAAGGTCAAAGAACAAATGAAGAGTGTTAATAATTGCTTTTAAACTCTTCCTAGACTTGATAACCCTTTGTGTACCAATTGACATCTTTTTTATTGTATTCTAGCTATAATTAGACGATATTGTGGAGCTTATGAAGGATCTGTGATAGTAAAAAGGGATACTTAACCCTTAATTAGCGGCGAGCAACATAAGTCGAGTTAAATAAAGCTGGACTATGTGGCGGTGCTCGACATATATCGTGTGGCAATTTCAGCACGTAATGTGGCTGAGAGAGAGAGACAAGTGGTGGCAGGAGAGTAGCGAGCGTATGACTGCTCCAGACCACCGCGGCGAACCTACTGACACGAATCCCACCTCCTCCCTCCCTCTCTCACTCGCTATATACGGAATTGTATGGGGAAAGTGCCTAATTACATGCTTTTTGCACTTGCGTTGCACGGTTATTGCAAGAAAACTAGCCATCATAAAAGGATCGTTATGGTGTCATTCGAAAGCTCTGTTTATGCCCTTTCAGGGATAGATACTTGTTTTACGTTCTGGGTCTTATTTAGGCATGAAAATGATCACGTAAACAGCCCTATTTTGGCTAAAAACACCCCGCTGGGCGGTACATATAAATAAACCGCATAGGCCGCTCGTAAGGTGTTAAGATAGTTGAAAGCCTGATAATTTTATGGAGGCCCTTCATAAACTAAATAAAATCGTCATAATATCCAGTATGAAATGAAATCGACAGAACTGTACTGAACGGGTTACCTAGCGTCACCAAATTTTGCTTGCAAATTTGGTTGGTCAATGCAAAGATTGTCCGAATTTTGTGTTTTTGTTATTCTATCTCAAGGTCGCAGATTATGGTCACTATTTCTTTCTTATATATATTTCAAATTTAAATTACACCATATTCAAAATGCTACAAAATAGTGTTACGCTGACCTTAACCCTTATTTAGCGGGGCCCGACTCTAGTCCGTATAGAGAACACCAGCCCAAAGAGCGGGGCCCGACCTGAGTCCGTGTGCAATTTTGGCGCAATATTGGCTCTGAGAGAGAGACGAGCGACGGAAGGAGCATAGCTTGCCTCATGACTGCTCGCCACGGCCGCCGTGGGCCTACTGACATTTATTCTACACACATCCACCCTCCCTCCCTCGCTACACCCGTAATTATGTAACAAAATGACCGTATTTTAGCGATTTTGCCCTTCGGTTGCACGATCGTTGCAAGACAACCAGTGATCGTAGAAGGATGGTCCAGGTGTCATTGGAAAGCTCAATTAATGCCCTTTCAGGGATACATAATTGTATTACGCTCTGGCTCTTGTTTATGCATGAAAAAGAGCACGGAAACAAGGCCATTTATGGTAAAAAAAAAAATGCTGGGCGGCACGGTGAAATATACTCCACCATCCGCTCTTAAGGTGTTAATATAGATAAATATTCCATTGGTTAAGATTCAATGTGATCATATATATATATACCGGGTATATATATATATATATATTCCCAGGAGGACATGAAGCAGCAACAGTCAGGACGAGTGTCCATGCTTTAATCCACTGCACACAAGTATCCTCTATCATGCCGTGGTATAGTGGATTAAAGTATGGGCTTTATGGATATAAGTTCTGACTGTCGGGGGTTCAAGTCCGGCTGTGAGTATAATAGCATTCTAGTAGCTTATGTGTATTTGTGATATATATATATATATATATATATATATATACTGTATATAAACCGATTGTACCTAATAGATTCTATACTACTTTCAGAATTCTAGGTCGCAGAGTTGCGTATGCATTTTTTTTTTTTTGGTATTGCAAAAACTGCACACCTACTTTATTGACATATTGACATGAGTTCATTAGTTATATACAAATCAAGTTTTTCAAAAAGATAGGTATTTAAAAGAAGATATGAAATATATGTCACTCTATGCTGCCAACAGTATTGCCAATTTTTTTTGTTTTTTTTTTGGGGGGATACAACACACACACACACACACACACACACACACACACACACACACAAACATACATACAGTTCCCTGCAAAAGTCCCTGAACACTGAGCCAAGGATACTGATTTAATATTCGGCGCAAAAAGGGCATGGTTCTCGGTTACTTTATGACCATCCCATTTCGTCCAATCTACTTATCATCTAGTGGGAACAATGGTATGGACATAAAGTAATCACAAACCATGCCCTTTTTGCGCGGAATAGTTAAGGGCTCTCCTTGGCTGGGTGTTCAGGGACTTTAGCAGGGAACTGTACATATATACACCACTTCATCAATAAACCTCGCTATAGTTGTGGGGCTTGTACCAAGGGAAGAATGTATACAGTATGCCGAACTGAGGATTATACATGATAGTTTAACCCTTCC